>OX384036.1:6580000-6855000 GCA_947534325.1 Agonum fuliginosum
CGATTGTAGGTAATAATCACATAATCTTTCATTTAAAATTAAAAAAATTGTCTTAAATTAAATATTTATGAGAAATATTTGAAAAAAGTACTACTTCCGGTTTATAGATTGAAACCAAAAATAGGAGGCGCACAACTAGATGCTATAACAGTCCTAAATACAAAATTTCAACTTTCTACGTCTAACCGTATTTGAATTATGCGACATACATACGTCCGTACGTACGTACAGACGTCACGACGAAACTAGTCATAATGGATTCAGAAAAGGTCAAAACGGATATTTCCATCAAAATCTGAAAACAGAAATTTTTCGCGATTACAATACTTCCTTATTACTCTGTACAAGGAATTAAAAATTCTACATGATTATTTCCAATTTATGCAAACTTTACACTCCTGATAGAAATTTATTTTTAAAATTTTAAAAGGCACATCTGTAGATCCAATCTTTCTCTATTAAGTGTTTATAAAAACATTACCTTGAAGTCAATAATAAACTAACAGTTTACTCGCAACGAAAACACTTTTACAGTATTTTTCAACTTCAAAATGACATTACATAGCTAGGATGCGGTAAAGTACGAGTTACGGGCTGGTTTTAGGCAGTCGTAAAGTGGAATAGAAAAAAAATAAAATCGAAATTAGCATTATCAAACTGTCCTTTAAGAGGCCCGTCTATCTCCTAAAATCCAGCATAAAATGTACTATAGTAGCGAGTGTTTTGTGGCTAGTACAGGAAACAGGAATTGTAAAGTTTTATTTCAACAAGTATTTAATAGAGAAAGAATGGATCTACAGATGTACCTTTTTAAAATTTTGAGTAAAAAATTGTTCATGATTATAAGAATTCCGAAATATTCAAGAAAAAATTCCGATTTATGCAAATTTTAAACGGTTATATCTCGTGATAGAAATTAATTTTTAAAAAAAGGCACATCTGTAGATCCATTCTTTCTCTATTAAATGTTTATAAAAACATTATCCTGAAGTTAATAATAATCTGATAGTTTACTCGCAACAAAAACACTTTTACAGTATTTTTCAACTTCAAAATGACTGCCTTGCTAGGATGCGGCAAAGTACGAGTTTCGGGCTGGTTTTAGGCTGTCGTAGAGTGGAATAGAAAAAAAGTAAAATCGTAATTAGTATTATCAAACTGACTCTTAACATTTGTAGGTAGGTGTAGGTAGTTATAAATAAGTTCACAAATTTATAATTTATTTTTTGTTATGAAGCAAATAAAATATGCGCAATGTTGAAATTAATTAAAAAATGGATTACAAATTCATATTAACGTATTTATAAAATATATTAAAACACAGATTCATAAATATTGGCAGGGCTTAAATACAAAATGTTTTATATATTTAATTCTTTCAATCAATAAACATTAATTATAATGCATTAAATTTTCATTATTTTATGTATAAATACGACTATAATTCAATAAATATATTTTTCATTGCAGTTCGCTACTCATTAATATTGGCTTATAAAGAATTCAGATTAAAATCAATACATACAACGCTATTAAATTTTAATATCTACAAATTAGCTGCATTCGTTGTGATAATTTGCAAAATAAATAAAAATTATTCTGTCCAGTACAGTAATTATAAATGAAATAATAATTTGTACATTTTCAGACTTTATTTGAATAATTAAACATTGCATTTATCACAGTTTTGCAGCATAAAATATTTTCATTTGTACTTTTACAAGAGACAAAATTTCAACCCCACTTCAAAAAGAAAGATCATTACCTTATTATTACATTATAATAACAGCGTTTGTTAGACATAAATTAAATAAACTAAATTAAAAAATCTGATGTGGCCAGCACATAACCTCCCACCTTAACGCTGTAATTTATGTGAATTTGATAGGTAAAATTATATATCTTTGAGAAATAGTTTTCCTTTATTTGGTAAGCTATAGAAACGATGTTAAATAAATATTGTAAGATATATAATTTGTTTTTTCAAATGTCGTATGACAAACTGTACCTAACTATCGCAGAATACTTAAAGAAAATACCACTTCCGGTCAAGGTATTTGTACCAAGTTCTAATGATTCTACTTCTAATACAAACGAAGAAAGTTAAATTAAAAATCGATTAAAAACAATAAATAAATCAGAATTTTATATATTACCTTCCGCTTACCTGTAAAGGAAGGTATTGGAATCATGCTAAAAATCGGGTAGTGAGCTTTTAGTGGATGAGCACGAATTAGGGTCCTTACAATTCATTTTTGATAGTTTCACGATTATGTCTGTATGTATGTGTGTGTGTGTGTATGTGTGTATGTGTGTAGCTATGTGGTCAGGGCCGGATTTCTGTCAGTCGGATAACTCAAATACGAATTACCCAAAAATTTTGATATTAGGTATTTAACATTTGTATATAAATTGGAAGAACCCATTAGATTTTGGTACAAATATCTTCACCGGAAGTGATATTTTTTGAAGATTGTAAAGATTAATTGTCAAAAATTTATATAAATTTGGATAAATATAATATTTATTTGTAATAAGAGGCAAAGTTATTTGCAACTTACGTTATAAAAAAATTGTCTTTATCTGGTAGCATCAAAGAACTGCAGTAAAATTTAAAAAATAAATTTATCAAATAAAACGTTGATATCTTGTAATCCATGATCGGTTGATTTTTGTTTCTGCGTAAAAAATATTGACAGGTGAGACGGGTGACAAGTTGGCATACTAGCGCTAAGTCATAAGTAAGATATTAAATGTAGTAATTGAACGGAGGATGGCTTCAACACAGCAAAGTTTTCCTGTGAATGAATCTTTTTATTCAGGTGATGCAAATTTCTGTGTTTGAATATTTTAGATTTTTATTTGTATATTTTAAATGGGCACCGGATTGTACGTATACATTTCTGTTTAAAGTCTAGATATGGCGGAAGGCTGATGTGTGATGGCCACGTCAGATTTTTTTTAAATTAAATTGCAAAAGTCGTCATATTTTCATTTGATTAAGACGTCATATTCATGTCAACTTGACGTCGATTAAAGACGTCACACAGCTACTCGCTGAGACGTCGTATTTGATGTTACTTGGGTGTCTACACAATACACATTTGTATTTAGAGTCGTGAGTTTATTCTTACAGTAGAAAAAGCAATTTTCTGATAAAGGCGATTTTCAACTTTGAAGGTCCATATCTCGAAAACTAACCGATTTATCGAATTTCGGTTTACGGCATTGTGTTTCTCGCACTTTAATTAATAAATAATGACAATTAAAAAAATCATCCCTCGATTTCTCAAAAATGGTACGAAAAATGGACTTGATTTTGTCACCATTGAATTCCTCGCGCCGAATTACATAGGTATACAAATTTTCAGCTCAAAATTCGGGCTGGTACATTTTTTATTCAAGGTTTTCAAAAATCGAGATTTTCTTAAGGAGTACTCAGATTTCGAAAATCCTTCATAAAAAATCTGCTGTGGCCAGTACACGACCTCTCGCCTAATTCTGCTTATTCTACTAATCTCGAGACTAATCTAATAAATAGTTTTACTTGCATTTTAATAGTTTCATGTTCATGTAACATGTAAACGATAATGTAAACCAAGATGCAAGCAAAAGATGTCAACTGTACTGTCACTGTAAGAATAATTCAAATTTATTTAGAAACAAATTTCATATCATGGACAACAAGATAGAATTTTAATTGTACTTTATTTTATTGTTAAATACTACCAGATTCAGCAAATTGTATTTATAATTAACTGTACCCATAGATAATTATATTTTCTTTTATTTTTAATTGCAAAAATTGTCATAAATAAATAATGTACCAATATATTTAAGGAAATCTTTATCAAGCTTTAAAAAGTACTTCCGGTTTGCGGATTTCTACCAAAATGTTATCCGGTGTTAAGATACTTATTAAAACCTTAAATATGAAATTTGGTTATTAAAGGCTTGATACTTTTTAAGTTATCGTGGACGAAAAATCGTCACATAATTCATACGTCCATACGTACATACATCCATACGCACACACACACAGACATCATCGGGAAAATAGTAAATTCGTATTCTAGAGCCTCTGAAACGTGCTTATTCACCAAAAACTCATACCCGAAAATTTTGACCCATTACAATACCTCTCTTATAAAATATGAGGCGAGAGGTAAAAATGTACCAGTCCGAATTTTGAGCTGAAAATTTGTATACCTACCCCCATAATTCGACGCGAGGAATTCAATGGTGAACAAATCAAGGCAATAGCTCGTACCATTTTTGAGAAATCGAGGGTTGATTTTTTTGGGCGACCCTAAAATTTTCAAAATTTCGAAATTTTTTTATTATCATTATTTGTTAATTAAAGTGCAAGAAATACAATGCCGCAAACCGGAATTCGATAAATAGTTTTATTTCTGAGATATGGACCTTCAAATTTAAAAATCGGCAGAAGTGAAAAATTTGAATAACTTGTAAATGCGACGATATATCGAAAGCGGCATTGGATTCCTTGAGGTCCAATTGATATAGAAAATATTATCAAAAAATTCTACTGAAACAACCTTTAATTTTGCCTCCTGAAGTGAGAAATCTGCCTACCAAGAAAAACAAAAAATAAAATACTTGAGTGTTAAATAAATGTTTGACTTTTTAACAAATTGAAATTCAAAATATGAAATGTCATTTATTATTTATAAGGTTATGATAAACTTTAATAATATTATAAAAATTACAATTCCCGAATTCCCTTCTACAATGTTGTGGTGAGTATGGCGAGAGGTCATGTGTTGGCCACATCGGATTTTTTAAATTCGCGTCAAATTTTAAACTCCTGCTTTTTTCTTACGTGAAATGAGATACAGAACAGTATACTTGATGTGCGCAAATAAATAAATAAAATATAACCGGCTCCTCTACACCCCAAAAGCATTCCTAACCTCTCCCCTCTCTTCTGTTCTCCATCTCTCTCTTGTAAATAGTAACAGAGGCAGTAGGCATAGAAGCGCACGCGGCTACAGCATCCCGGCTTCAATTTACATGGTAGTTAAAACTCCACTACGTATTACTTTTTTAATCAATACTCGCGCAACCCTTGCATAGCATCAAACCAACACAACGCCACGCCACACAGAAAGAGATGAACGAGTGCTCTACGCAGCGTTAGAGCATAGAAAGCGCCAAAGCTCTAGGGGGGGGGGGGGGGGGAGGTGGCAGGCGAAAGTGAAATTATTATCAGGTGATTTTACTCATGAAAAAAATCTGATGTGGCAAGCACAAGACCTGCCGCCATATTACTTTATTCTTTTTACTTATTATACAAATATATTAATATACAGGCTGTTTGTATACCTCTGCACGCAACTTTAATAGATTAATTTGATATACTGATTACAGCAAAAAAATATTTTTTTCAAAATTCGCAAAAATAAGGGTACTTTGTGCCACTGGTTTGCTAGTCAATTTAACTGTTTATTTATTAATTATTATATAAAAATCTGCTGTGGCCACCACACGACCTCTCGCCTAATTCTGCTTATTCTACTAATCTAATAAATAGTTTTACTTACATTTTTATAGTTTCATGTTCATGTAATATGTAAACGATAATGTAAACCAATATGCAAGCAAAAGATGTCAACTGTACTGTCACTGTCATAATAATTCAAATTTTATGTAGAAACAAATTTCATATCATGGACAACAAGATACTTACTGGAATTTCAAAAAAATAGAATATTAATGTACCTTATTTTATTGTTAAATACTTCCAGATTCAGCAATTTGTATTTATGATTAACTGTACACATAGATAATCACAATTTCTTTTATTTTTAATTGCAAAAATTGTCATAAATAAATAATGTACCAATATATTTAAGGAAAACTTTTCCAAACTTCTAAAAGTACTACTTCCGGTGTGCGGATTTCTACCAAAATCTTATCCGGTGTTAAGATACTTATTAAAACCTTAAATATGAAATTTGGTTATAAACGGTTTGATCGAGGGTTTGATACTTTTTAAGTTATCGTGGACGAAAAATCGTCGGTTCATACAAACGCACAAACACACAAACACACACACACACAGACATCATCGTGAAAATAGTAAATTCGTATTCTAGAGACCCTGAAACGTGCTTATCCACCAAAAACTCATACTCGAAAATTTTGACCCATTACAATACCTGTCTCTTATAGAATATGAAGCGAGAGGTAAAAAGTGACTATTTGTCTGATGCTCTACTCCTACTCTAAGATAATAATAGATAGTTGTTCTAAAAGTATCGTGAAAATACTAGAGATGTTTTATTTTGGAAAAGTGTAAATTTGTTATTAACTCACGATTCTAGCTTTTAATCTAGAGCTTATGGCCATTCCAGCCGCATAGTTGCTTACAAATATAAGAATAGAATTTAAATAAAAAAACTGGCACTTGTAACAAATGTTACATGCGTACAGATGACATAAAGTAATCTAAAAATATATAATAGATTAATAAAATTCTTATATAAATGGAATATAATATTCAAGTAGAATACATACAATGTAACTATCTTCAAATAATATATTTAACTATATAAAGAGTATATTATTTGTGTTATATAATTGAGATATATTTTGACATAGATAATATATTCCATTAATAATATCGTAGAGATATTCCACAGTGGGAAATATTATGTATAGTCTACATAAAAATGCTATATTATATTGAAATTTCTTTGTGATATCTTAACTATATAATTTCTACAAGTGCGTTTGCTAGGATACTATTTGTAATTTTATTTTATAAATAATATAATAAATAAACAGTTAAATGGACGTTCCAACCAATGAAACTAATATTTTCACTACCCTTATTTTTGCGAATTTTGAAAAAAATATTTCTTTTCTGTAATCAGTATATCAAATTATATAACCTATTACGTGCAGAGGTACAGAAACACACTGTATAGCTACTATTAATACTACTATTACTCACAAATATCGTCATTTTATTTAAACTGCAGAAGAAGATGTAATACACTGAATTCAAAACCATTTAAATATAAACTGACACTGACTTTAATTATGTTACAGATTGAAATTGATAAAAATTTGTCAGAACTTAAAATGATAAATGAATTATTTAAGTATACTTGTATTTAGTGTCAAATGAAATTTATGAATGAATAAACAAGATGCGTTGACACATGCGTTGTAACTCAATATTATTACTTGCGTTAAAATCTCTTGCTATCAATATCTTAGTGAGTTTCAGATTCTACCTCTAATCCAAATTTAAGTTGTAATAACATACTTAATAGTTTTATACATAAAGTACAATACTTATGTGATATATAAACGCTAAAGAAATTGTGCATAACCTCACCTTAGCATGAGTCATCATAAACATTTCTAAACCGCAAATCAATTGTTTAAACATATTGTAACAACTAATTACACTACAAACATTATTATTAATTACATTTTAACACACTAAAACACTTATTTCAAACAATAAACCATCTAGTATCTAAATTTGTTAGACACCAAAATCACTTGTCAACGTTAGTCAACTATTAATTAATTGTTGTTACCAACTTAAGACGATCCTCTACCGTGCCAGAAAACAGCCAAAAACATGGATTTTGCGCGCCACTCCACAGCGTTTATTGTTTTGTTAAATATAATAATCTAAAGATATTGTTGAAGATAAAAGTACAATCTACAAAATGCAAGATGCAGAATTTTAAAATTTTGCTTTAAAATCGAAATATGTTAATTTGAATTTTGACCATTTTTGTTATTTTTTGAACACAAATATCTTTTCTATTTTAAAACGAATTTAAAAAATTTGATCGGTTGTTTCGCAGATCCGAGGCTTTGTTGACAACATATTACAATTTGAAGTTAATTAACTTATAAATAAAAGCTGTAAAGTGGCGCGCGAAAACCTCCTTTTTTAAAAATATTGCAGTTTTTACTTCCTTGTACGGAGTAATAAGGAAGTATTGTAATCGCGAAAAATTTCGGATTTCAGATTTTGATGGAAATATCCGTTTTGACCTTTTCTGAATCCATTATGACTAGTTTCGTCGTGACGTCTGTACGTACGTGCGTACGTGCGTACGTACGTAAGGACGTATGTGTGTCGCATAACTCAAATACGGTTAGACGTAGAAAGTTGAAATTTTGTATTTAGGACTGTTATAGCATCTAGTTGTGCACCTCCTATTTTTGGTTTCAATCTATAAACCGGAAGTAGTACTTTTTAAAAATATTTTGATAAATAATTAATTTTAGACAATTTTTTTTATTTTAAATGAAAGATTATGTGATTATTATCTACAATCGGTATTTTATAAATTTTTCTGTATCTTCTATCATTTAAGAATAATTAAAGTATATACTTATAATTTAGTATTTCTGTATCTTGTAGTCCATGATCGATTAACATTTGTTATTACGTAAAATTTAAATGATTATGACATGACAGTGACAGTAGCAGTGACAATAGTAAAATATCGTTTATATCTTCTTCTGCAGTTTAAATAAAATGACTAAAATATATTTGTGAGTATACTAGTATAATAAGTTAAAAGAATTTTTTATATTATTCTACATTTTAGTTATTAAGAAAAGTATGAACAAACAAGGCGTACAAGGAAGTGATGTGGTGTCCACGTCAGTTTTTTTACAAATATGGGCCTATAAATAAGTTTTTCCCCTCAAACATAAATTAATTGTTATTATTATGTTTAACAAAACAATAAACGCTATAAAATAGCGTGCGGAATCAATGTTTTTGACTATTTACTGCCAGGGGTAGAGGATCACCTTAACCTCAGCTAACTTGCATAAACATAAGAAAAACAAATACAAATAATAATAAAATACCCACATTATTGTTAACTGTGATTTTATGCTGAAGCAAACGTATAAATATTTTATTGCAAATTCGGAGAAACTGCCAAATTATCCCAATTTAAAATAATTTCACAAAATAACAAAACCTCAAATCGCGATACCGTTAATATTGTTGTGGTAATAACAAACGACGTGCAAGGAAAAGTTGCATGCAGCCTTGTGCATTTCTTTGTTTTCTCTTATTTTTTCTTATTATAATTTAAAATACAAAGGTATAGAGTAGAACCAGGTAACGGTACATTTCCAAATAACATGCATCTTGCAATGCTGTCATTGGTGCAGGGAATTTTGACGTAGGTGGACATAACTACGTAGGAAGATGATGAGACAAATATAAAATCACTCAATAATTGCAGGATATGTTACGAGTAGGGATATTCAAACGCTAAGGATACTGTAAAGCTAAAGTTACTAAAACTGTATTTAGGTAGGGAACCTTACATTCCTGCGGTCAAAATTTATGATAGATAATTATAAATTTGAATAAACAATTTTTACCTCTCGCCTCATATTCTATAAGAGAGGTATTGTAATGGGTAAAAATTTTCGAGTATGAGTTTTTGGTGGAAGCACGTTTCAGAGTCTCTACAATACGAATTTACTATTTTCACAATGATGTCTGTATGTGTGTGCGTGCGTAGGGATATATGGATGTATGGACGTATGGACTGACGATTTTTTGTCCACGATAACTTAAAAAGTATCAAACCGTTTATAACCAAATTTCATATTTAAGGTTTTAATAAGGATCTTAACACCGGATAAGATTTTGGTAGAAATCCGCAAACTGGAAGTATAGTACTTTTTGAAGCTTGATATAGTTTTCCTTAAATATATTGTTACATTATTTATTAATGACAATTTTTGCAATTAAAAATAAAATAAAATATAATTTTGGTAGCATTTAACAATAAAATAAAGTGCAACTAATATTCTACTTTTTTGAAATTCCAGTACCTTGTTGTCCATGATCATATGAAATTTTATAAATTTGTTTGTATCTGGTATCATTTAAGAATAATTAAAGTATAATATACTTATAATTTAGTGTTTCGGCATCTTGTAGTCCATGATCGGTTAACATTTGTTACTACGTAAAATTTACATAATTATGAAATGACAGTGACAGTGCCAATAGTAAAATATCGTGTATATCTTCTTCTGTAGTCTAAATAAAATGACTAAATATATTTGTATAATAAGTAAAAAATCTGACGTGGACACCACATGACTTCCTTGAACGCCTTATTTGTTCATACTTTTCTTAATAACTAAAATGTAGAATAATATAAAAAATTCTTTTAACTTATTATACTAGTATACTCACAAATATATTTTAGTCATTTTATTTAAACTGCAGAAGAAGATATAAAGCATATTTTACTATTGTCACTGTCATGTCATAAACATTTAAATTTTACGTAGTAACAAATTTTAATCGATCATGGACTACAAGATACCGAAATACTAAATTATAAATATATACTTTAATTATTCTTAAATGATACCAGACACAAAAATATTTATATAATACCGATTGGAGGTAATAATTACATAATCTTTCATTTAAAATAAAAAAATTGTTTTAAATTAAATATTTATCGAATTTTTTTTTAAATTTACTACTTCCGGTTTGTAGATTGAAACCAAAAATAGGAGGTGCACAACTAGATGCTATAACAGGCCTAAATACAAAATTTCAACTTTCTACGTCTAACCGAATTTGAGTTATGCGACATACATACGTACATACGTACAGACGTCACGACGAAACTAGTCATAATGGATTCAGAAAAGGTCAAAACGGATATTTCCATCAAAATCTGAAAACCGAAATTTTTCGCGATTACAATACTTCCTTATTACTCCGTACAAGGAAGTAAAAGAATAGTAAGTATGGCGGGAGGTCTTGTGCTGGTTACATCAGATTTTTTAGAGTAGGTATGAAACCATGGCTACTTGTTTGAAATATAGCGCCTATGGCCACACTCTTTAGAAATATAGTGATACTCTAGCAAGTTTTCTTAAAAATTGGCGAACCTTACTGTAAGTACAGGTAAACGTCAAATCCAGTGTTAACAGAACACAGAAGAAGTCACTAGTTACATCCATTACAAACCAGCCTTTAGTATAATTTCTCATTCCCGTGTACCTAGACAGTAGGTATTCAATACAGTAGATATTGAATATTATAAGGAATGAAAATAGAGTTTCCTCGTGAATATTGATTGGTCTTAAACTAATGAAATTTCCATTCGGAATCTTTTTAATATCGATGAGTGTTGACAAACAAATTGAATAAATATTGCAAGCGGACGTTGTATCGATTGGAGCGGTTTTTTGCCGCTCCAGGAATATCTACATAAAATATTTATAATTTATTTTTCTCCATTTCCCAATTTTAATATCCGAAGTCAGTGCGCATGCGCACAGCAGAAACGCATCCCAGGAAGAAGAATTCGTTAACCTCATTAGAAATACAGGGTGGTACGAAATTATTAAACGGGGACATTCCATTTTTATCACAATAGTTACATGTAAATCATTCACTAAATTCTAAAAGCTAAATGCACTAAGGCGACCGACTGTGGTTCTGACGACTTAGGTTCGAATCTAGCCAAGTACGCCTTCTAGTTTAAATGCACAAAAAATCTGTCCTGTAGTGTACTCTCCACTAATAACCATTTGTACCGGTGAGTTGACGGCTGGTAACCGCACACACGGTAAATATATATCTATACCGAAAACTCATGTGAGTTATTACAAAATATTATTTATTCATCTTTTCCAAGACTCATTGAAGATTCAATTTAGCGGCGCCGCTATTTGACAGGAAATTCTCACGAGGATTCTTTCTTAAATTAGGAGCATGAAAGAATCCTCAAAGAATCTATGTATAAAGAGGGCTTGATATGTAAGTTTCACGAAATATAATATTAAGGTTTTTTGAGAATGCCTAGAATACTCTCGATTTTACTTTTTTTCCACTTCCCCACTACTATGGCTGTCTGAAACCAGCCCGAAACTCGTACTTTGCCGCATCCTAGCTATGCAATGTCATTTTGAAGTTGAAAAATACTGTAAAAGTGTTTTCATTGCGAGTAAACTGTCAAATTATTATTGACTTCAGGATAATATTTTTATAAACATTTAATAGAGAAAAAATGGATCTACAGATGTGCCTTTTTAAAATATTAAAAATAAATTTCTGTCCTGACACATAACCGTGTAAAGTTTGCGCATAAATCGAAAATTTTTATGAATTTTTCGGTATTTTTATAATCATGTACAATTTTTTAATTAAATTTTAAAAAGGCAAAACTGTTAATTATTGATCCTTTTAAGTAAAGAAAATCGCAATGGCAATGACACCGCCGCTCTATTTTTGAATTCTTTTTACAATAGAAACTAGATTTATATTTAATATTAATAAATAAGTATTATTTACCTTATTAATTGCATATTTACACTCAAAAAGACAATTTAACAAATTTTTAATGTAATGTCAAACTGTATGACAGTAAAGTTTCCGCTTATTAATTATACAGTTAAGTTCCTCAAGCTACTAGTAAAAAATTTCCGCTATGGTTACTTATCAATTCTTCCATTGTACTCCAGTCAAAATACGGGGAGGGGTTGTATTATTACTGGCAATTACCAGATTTGGTCTAGTATAGGTTTTTTGGGTCGCTGATCACGAATTTCGGGGTCATTTTGTAAAGAAATGTGCGGAACGCCCTTAAATTTGCAAAAATTACCCCCAAAATGGGGTACTTTTTATATATTCGCACTTTGAGTGCCCAGATTTGGCACATAGGGGTTTTTTGGGTCGCTGATCGAGAATTTCGTAGATTTTCTTTATAAAAATTAATATTTCACCCTTAAATTAGCTAAAAGTACCCCCAAAAAGGGTATTTTTGTTATTTTCGCACTTTGAGCGTCCAGATTTAGTCCATATAGGTTTTTTGGATCGCTGATAAACTAAAACTACCTCCAAAAAAGGGTGTCTGCTATTTTCGCACTTTATGCGTCTAGATTTGGTCCATATGGGTTTTTGGGTCGCTTATCATGAATAGCAGACACCCTTGTAGGGGTAGTTTTTGCTTATTTAAGGGTGAAATATTAATTTTTATTTAAAAAATCCCCGAAATTCTTGATCAGCGACACAAAAAACCTATATGGACTAAATCTAGACGCACAAAGTGCGAAAATAACTAAGACACCCTTTTTTGGGGGTAGTTATAGGTAATTTTAGGGTGAAATATTAATTTTTATAAAAAAAATCCCCGAAATTCTTCTTCAGCGACCCAAAAAACCTATAGACTAAATCTGGACGCTCAAAGTGCGAAAATAGCAAAAATACCCTTTTTTGGGGGTAGTTTTAACTAATTTAAGAGTGAAATATTAATTTTATAAAAAAATCCCCTAAATTCTTGATCAGCGACCCAAAAACCCCTTTGAACGAAATCTGGGGACTCAAAGTGCGAATATATTAAAAAAACATTTTGGGGGTAGTTTTTTGCAAATTTAAGGGTGTTCCGCACATTTCTTTATAAAATGACCCCGAAATTCGTGATCAGCGACCCAGAAACCTATACTAGACCAAATCTGGTAGTTGCCAGTAATAATACAACCAAACCCGTATTTTGACTGGAGTATTGGCTGTTATTTGTGTCATGCGATTTTCGTGCAAATTTCTCGCCTCCGTCACTGGAACAAATCTTCCAGGGGCGTACTGAGGGGGGGGGGGTAATAACTAGAGAAATGAGCACACAACTGCATTTCCACCGCCCTCCGATGCGGCTAACGATGCTTGGTCTTCATTGGCCAAATATTCGAAAGTCAACTAAAAATGTGCCACAAAATTACACTCTTCTATACACACAGTGCATGTGTGCGAATGTACGTACATGTGTAGTCGTGGGATACGCCTAAAAACTTGTACCGCGAATGCAGGAGATGATGATGGTCTCTTTTAGATATTATAACTGCATGCGATGCTATGCTATAGAAAGTGGAGGAACAGAATCTGTCGGAGATGAAGTCGAATTATTTAATTACTGGTTCAAAACAACGTTTTGTTTATTATTCTTATGGCCAGTTGCACCGCTTCCACTTAAATTTTAAGTTTTCCTTAAATGAACAATATCTAATCAAAATCACATTGTCAAACGTAGAAATAACATTGCTGTCATTAATTCGATTAGATATTTTTCATTTCAGTGACACTTAAAACTTACGTGAAGGCGGTGCAAATGGCCATTTAAGTATAGAAAATTATAGAGGTAGCATACTCTGATTTTTTGGGAGAGGGATGAAGCCATGAGACGGAAGGGGGTGTGCTACTAGAGCATACCAATATGGCGGATATATTTATATTCTGAAAATTTTATAAACAGGAAACATACCACGGAAAGAACAGAATGCAGAAAATGTTATAACTGACCTTATATTCCACGTTCAAATAAAATTTAACGACGTAATACAAATAATTTTTGTCAAATTCTGAGAAATGTCAATGTCAAAATAACCTTACTTAAGGTCGCGCTTGAAACCGTTTCCTGGCAGTCATTTTTATGCACTTTATCTGCATTTTCTGCAAATAGGAATAAGCAATAGAGATAAATAATATATCAATAGAATCATTCGAGTTTCTAAAAACTGAATATCTGGTAGCATTAAAGAACTGTAGTAAAATTTAAAAAATAAATTTATCAAATAAAACGTTGAAATCTTGTAATCCATAATTGGTTGATTTTTGTTTTTGCGTAAAAAAGGTGACAGGTGACACGTTGGCACTAACGCCATATATGTCATAAGTAAGATATTATGGGTATTTGCACCGCTTCCACTTAAATTTTAAGTTTCTCTTAAATTAACAATATAGAATCAACATCAAAATGTCAAATGTAGAAATATCATTGCTGTCATAAGTTCGATTCGATATTTTTCATTTAAGTGACACTTAAAATTTAAGTGACAGCGGTGCAAATGGCCATAAGTATAGTAATTGAATGGAGGATGGCTTCAACACAGAAGAGTTTTCCTGTGAATGAATCTTTTGGTTCTGGTGATACTAATTTCTGTGTTTGAATATTTTAGATTTTTATTTGTATATTTTAAATGGATACCGGATTGTACGTATACATTTATGTTTATAAGTCTAGATATGGCGGGAGGTTGTGTGCTGGCCACATCAGATTTTTTAAATTAAATTGACCTTTATATACATTTTATTTGATATTATGTCAATTTCACAAAGAGACAGATGTAAGAATTTTGACAAAACTCTTTGATTGATATTTATACTTATGCTAGTGTAAAATTTGCATCCCTGTTTTATGACTTATGTTAATTTTTATTTGACTGCTATGAACACTTCCACAAGAATCTATTTGCTAGATTCTTATTTTTATTGCTGTGAACGAACCTTTACAGCCCTTTAAGATATGTATATCCTAAACTATACTAATTGACAACTTACTATATCACTATTTGAGACTGCCAGGATCCAAATTGGGTAAAAAAGGTGTGATATATTAATGTATGTGTGTTTGTAACAAGATAAAATTGGAACTACCCCTATGAAGGACAGAATCCACCCTATGAAGCAATGCGCACCTCGCAGCATGATTTTTGGGGTAGAACAATATGCGAGTAAATTTTGTATTCAAATTAATTTAGGCATATTGTTTTGCATGCATAAAATAACATATTTATAATTTCACTGTTTAATTTTAGCCAGATATACATTTTAAATTATGTATTAATATTTACGTTTCAATGAGGTACGTTATGTAAATAAATATTTCATGAAAATTTTAAATTATTTAATACAATGTATTTTTCCTTCGCAAATTTTCATTAGTCCATCCACACAAAAATACACTAGAAATAGTGTGGATTTGTTAAAACTAATATTTGAATTGTGTTTTTGCATATAATCTATCCTGCCTTATTAATTTCCCAATTTGGGTGTTGCAGGGGTGGCCACCTAATACCAGAAATAGTATATTGTAATACAAGTGTGGAAAGGCTTCATTGAAAAACTAGTATGACAGTTGGAGCACGAGCGTCAGCGAGTTCTCCTATCATACGAGTTTTTCAATGACCCTTTCCGTAAGTGTGTTACATACTATTTTTTCTACGAAAGTGAAAAATATTCAAAAAAAAAATTGGAAATAAAATATTTTCAAATTTAAGAAAAACAAATCAGGTAGGCTTGCTGTCAGAGCTGAAAACAATAACAATATCTAAAAACTGACAGATCAATTTTGTAATGTTGCATTTATGGTGTGATTTATGATAAAAATAACTACATTTCATGCATAATGTTGTAGTAATATTGAAAGTCAGTTTATTTGTACCCCTTCGGACATTTTACGGCAATTGTAAATCTAAACTTTTGTCTCTGATGTCCTGATATCCTGAAAGCTTTGACCTTCCAGTAACTGCACAATTTCTAATTCAGAAAAATGATATATGTCTCAAATTAAGTGAAAATCGTCCATTTGAACATTTATTACAGAGATTAGAACAAATAAAGTGTTTTAGTTATGAAAAATGTACTTTTTGAAAAATTCGCACTCGGTGCACAAAATGAGTGTTAAAATTATTTTCACCATTCAATGTTTCAAAAGCCTACTTTCACCATCAATTTTAATATCTGAAAACATGTGAATTCGCACTTTCGTAGAAAAAATACTTAGATACGTCCCTGAATTTACAATTGGCCCCTGGTTTTTAAAACTAGTATAAATTAAATACTTGCTATAGGTAGATTACTTTTTCGGAACTAATTATGTTTTAAAACATGAAAACATAAAATGAAAATTTATTGATTCACGCACAGTAATAAATTGTATTGAAGCTGTGTGTTCCTGAATTTATATAATAATGAAAAGCTTCTGTAGTATATAAAAGTATTGTGATTATGTATTAAATATTAAAAATCAATACTGCAGTGTACATTTTATTTACCCCTCCCCCCATTATATGTGTTTTACATTTCAATTGTGCGGGCGTGAATTTTGTACAAAGTTAAAATGATAAATTGACGTCAACATAAATTAATATTTTGCTGCCTACACGATAATTTTTTAAACATTAATTAAATAAAACTAAAATAATTTACAGTAGATTTAATTAAATTGTTGTGACTACATTTAATATTTTATATTAATTTCTATGACGCAAACATGAAATATTCCCTAAGGGATTTACTATAATTCTAGTTCCTTGGTTTACGAACTACAAGTCATGAAGCGAAGTAATCAATAAGGAATAATTAGGGCGCAAGATACTGAATTTCTTAAATAGACTGAAGAATTGATTATCAGTAGCGTACGCAGGTTTTTCCCAAGGGGGCGATTTTAAATTTAGTCCAGAAAATACAAATAATAGAGTACTTTACCATAGTAGCAAATTAGCAGGTAATTATATTGAAAGGAGACCTCAAAAATGAGTTATTGCCATGAAAAAAGTTTTCAAAAAGTTAATGTTTCTTTAAATATTTGAGATTTTACGTATCGATACATCTACGTCACAATAATGCGTTTCACGTGAATTCTTACTTACAGTAATAAAGAAACTACCAAATTGTATTTTATATTTTGTAACATTTAGAAACAGTTGATTTTACATGGGTACATTTTAATTCCAGCCCCATGGTTTGAGATTTATCTACGTCACACAAATTTTAAAAATTAATTACAGCTTTACTAAGAATAATTAAGGCTTATCAGTTCTCTCAATCGCTTTCAAATAACATGAAGATTCAGTAAAAAACTTTTTAAAAAATGGTAAACTACCACATTATTATTTATAATTTATTAATTTTATTCTTGATAAAAAAAACTGCAGAATTTCAGAAAAATACATAATAGACATGTAATGTAATTTTCTCATGTGTGCGGTTATCAGCCTCAACCAATTTATGGCCGTTACTGAAACTACATCACAGAGGATATTTTTGTGCAATTAAACTATAATGTGTACCAACTTGACAAAATAAAATCCCCAGAACATTTCAAGAATGTGAACATCCCGGCTTGTTACTTGCTTGCTTATTAACATCCTATTAATGTTAATGGCCGCCCTTAGTAACATTATCTATGATACATCCCAATGTTAACAATTTGGAAATAATATCCCAAATATTTTACTGAGATGATTGTATTGAGAATGTAATTTTTGATTGTACTCAGGATGTGGCTAGGATATTCTTACGTAAGATCTCTTAAAGTACAAGAGTAGGGTATTCTTAAAAATCCCCATGGGCGATTCTAAAAATCAAAATTTACCGAAAAATTAATAAATTTTATCGCCATGTTAACCAATAGGGTCGAAAACATTTTTTGGTAGTATGTCAAAGTTTGACATTTTTGAGGCGTCACATTAATTTGCATACCATTGAAAAGGAAACTTCAATCTTGTGACAATACAAAGAGTCATTGATATCTGTGCAAAATTAGCAGAGTTATGACTAAAAAGGCACAAAATTATTTTTAAAAAATGCATAACTTCATGCCAAATCATCGAAAGTACTCAATTTTTTTTTCTCAAAGAGAAAATGAATTGACTTTATAACCTCGGTAATGTATTGAGTCCACGATTTTTTTTGCACCTGATACAAGTTGTTAAAAGTTTAATATTTTTTTAAATCAAGAACATTTTTTCTAAGGAGGGTGGCAGGTGGTGAAATGAACTTAGGGTCAGATTAACTTGCATGATTTTAAAGAGGAAACTTCAATTTAGTCAGAATCCATTTTCGGCCAAATTCAACCGAGTTATGGCGGTCTAACTTTTGATGCATTTTCAAGTGGTGAGTTTTTTTTTTGCCGAGTGTACTTGGTTCGTTTGTAGGCATAAAGTAGGCTACTTAAAAAGCTTTTATCGTAATTAAAGGGCAAATTCGATGATAGTAGCCGTAGCCCGTCAGTCTATAACTGCCACAAATCAATAGAAACTTTTCTACCGATATGTTAACTGTTCCCAAAGCTTTGGAAACGGGAGCACACAATTTGGACAAATATTGTTTTGTCAAAGCGTAGTTTGACCAAAAATAATTAAGCCAAACTGTATTTAAGTCAAACTGTAATTTGTTCCACTGGAATTTTGTCAAACCGTAAATATGCCAACCCGTAATTTGGCCAAACTGTATTCTAGACAAACTGTAATTTCACATTCCGTAATTTGACTAAACCGCAACTTCGACTAATATTATTTTGTCAAATCGTTTTCAGGTAAACCGTAATTTAGCCAAAACGCAACTATACCTAACTGGAATAATTCAACACGGAATTTATCCAACACGTATTTTTGTCAAATCGCAGTTATGCATAACCGTAACCTTGCCAACCGTATTTTACTCAAATCGTAATTTTCCCAACTCTATATAAAGACATACAGTTGGGAAGATTACGATTTGAGTAAAATGCGTTTGGCAAGATTACGGTTATGCATAACTGCGATTTGACAAAAATACGTTTTGGATAAATTCCGTTTCGAATTATTCCAGTTAGGTATAGTTGCGTATTGGATAAATTACGGTTTACCTGAAAATGATTTGACAATAAAATATTAGTCGAAGTTACGGTTTGGTCAAATTACGGAATGTGAAATTACAGTTTGTCTAGAATACAGTTTGGCTAAATTACGGGTTGGCATATTTACGGTTTGACAAAATTCCAGTTGAACAAATTACAGTTTGACTAAAATACAGTTTGGCTTCATTATTTTTGGTCAAACTAAGTTTTGACAAAACTATATTTGACTAAATAAGCGGACGCCGTTTTAATTCAGTTGGGAAGATAGATAGTTAGGTATAGTTGCGTTTTGGCCAAATTTCGGTTTACCTGAAAACGATTTGACAATATAATATTAGTCGAGGTTGCGGTTTGGTCAAATTACGGAATGTGAAATTACAGTTTGTCTAGAATACAGTTTGGCTAAATTACGGGTTGGCATATTTACGGTTTGACAAAATGCCAGTTGAAAAAATTTCAGTTTGACTAAAATACAGTTTGGCTTAATTATTTTTGGTCAAACTACGCTTTGACAAAACTATATTTGACTAAATAAGCGGACGCCTTTGGAAACTTATAAAGCGATAGAAAATATTCTCATTAGGTTTTATTTTCAATAAAAATGTGCTCAATCTATTTATAGATAGACTATATGCACTATAGGATGTTAAGGGTTGTGTTGACATAAGAAATTACCCTGGGAATAACCTTATTTGCATATTTTATCTGTCTCACTTTGGGTTACCTGTTCAAATAGTACTACTGTAGTACGGTGTACCATTTAGGAATATCGTACAATCACGACATGATAATATAACCACAAATCATAAAGAGCATTTTCTAAACTGTTGTGAAACCACAAATACAAATAAGATACTATTTCTGATATTTTACTGTTGTTGTATACAGGATGTCCGAATTTCGAACCCCACCATTGGGCTTTCGAGAACCGTAAGAGATACGAGTTGCCACATTAAGCGACTCGTCTACGTTTTTATCGAATTCCTAGAATACTCTCGATTTTACTTTTTTTTCCATTCCACTCTTTTCCCCACTACTAGGGCTGCCTGAAACCAGCCCGAAACGCGTACTTTGTCGCATCCTAGCTATGCAATGTCATTTTGAAGTTGAAAAATACTGTAAAAGTGTTTTCGTTGTGAGAAAACTGCCAAATTATTATTGACTTCAGGATAATGTTTTTATAAACATTTAATAGAAAAAGAATGGATCTAAATAGGTGCCTTTTTAAAAATTAATTTCTATCATGAGATATAACCGTGTAAAGTTTGCATAAAATAGGAATTTTTTTTGAATTTTTCGGAATTTTTATATTCATGTACAATTTTTTAATCAAAATTTTTTAAAAGCACATCTATATATCCATTCTTTCTCTATTAAATCCTTGTTGAAATAAATTTTTACCAGTCTTGTACTGGTCACAAAACACTCGCTACGTTAGTACATTTTATGCTGGATTTTAGGTAGTAGACGGGCCTCTTAAGAGACTATTTATTAATGTATTTATTTTTCCGAAAAAATACATAGGTAGCTTTAATTTTTTACAGATGCAGTATTTGGGTTATAACTTGTTGTTTGAATTCATATTCGTTTCTAATTTGCACGTTCTACCGGCACTTTTTACGAGGAATCCACAGCAGTCCTCAAAATCTCGTTCAGATTTCGAGAAATTCTAACCAAATTCCAAAAAACCCTGTTCACAACTTTAAGGACTCTTTCATACTAGACTGAATCCTAGAAAAAAATTTATTCGCTGGTTTAAGCTATCAATGCATTAAAAATTCTTCTTTACTAAGACTCATTGAAGCCGTTATTTGACAGACAATTCTTACGGGGATTCTTTTTTCAATATTTAGAAGCATGAAAGAATCCTTGAAGAATTCTTGTGTGAACACGGCATAACGTCCACAGATATAATAAATTAAAATAATCTAAACTTTAGATTTTACTTATTTTTCTATTCCACTCATTTCCCCACTACTACAGCAGCCTGAAACCAGCCCGAAACTCGTACTTATAGCTATGCAATGTCATTTTGAAGTTGAAAAATACTGTAAAAGTGTTTTCGTTGCGAGTAAACTTTTAATTTATTATTGACTTCAAGACAATGTTTTTATAAACAAGTAATAGAGAAAGGATGGATCTACAGATGTGCCTTTTTAAAATTTTAAAAATAAATTTCTGTCCTGAGATATAACCGAGTAAAGTTTGCACAAATCGAATTTTTATAATCATGTACAATTTTTTTTATTAAATTTTAAAAAGGCACAACTGGTAATTGATTCTTTAAGTATCTTTGTTGGAATACAATATTGTACTGGCCACAAAACACTCGCTACATTAGTACATTTTATGCTGGATTTTGGGTGGTAGACAGTTTCAAATTATATCACAAATTATTGAAATTTTTAAAAACATTTCATGTCTAAAAATCTTTTTAAACTTTTGCATCGCGTATTGTAACACTACAGTATGAATGAAGTGTGCAGTTATATTATGCAGATTTAGAGCGATAAGGGTAGAGCTAAACATTACAAACCCGAAGATGTTAGTAGAGGGAAACCACAAGGTTAATTTTAACTGAGCTAGGCCGCACCGTTTCTGGTAATTAGGATTTGAACTTTGTGACTGAATCCTTGTATCCCTTATTTATAATGTTCATACTTACACACACACTAAACATTTATATAATATTGCTTTATTTGTTAGAGTTATTTTTGTTTCAAAATATAAAATAATACTTGGTCTCTTATTTTTATTAACATTTATATAAAGTGCACCTTTTATTAGTTTAAGAACATTCTATAAAAATAACAAAGATACACGGATTTTTCCACCTGTAAATAAAATAAAGATAAAAGATATTTCTTAAGAGGAACGGATACTGGTGCAACGTACAAGTGAAAAGAAGGTTTCGTTTTCACCATCATATCTAATCTAAATATTAACATTTTAAAATATTTATTTTTTTAATTTGTAGAGGAAGGTTGTTTGTATGACATTTGTGTATTACAATTTTAAATTTTTGCTTGATTTGTTATTATAGGCGTTATAAACATTGGCAATTTTGTAATTCATTTTAAAGTGTATCTTTTGAATTTTAAAATTTCAATAAAGAAATGTCACAGAACCAACTTTCTTCTACAAATTAAAAAAAAATTGTTAAATTTTTTAAATATTTAGACTAAATTTTACGGTGAAAACTAAACCCCTTTTTGACACAAAAATAAGGTCAGGCAGTGTAAATATTAGAAAATATATTCAAATTTCAATTTAGCTCCACCTCCAAGCTAGAGTCGTATTGGGTACATTTATTAAAATTCTAAAAAAAAAACTCTTTTGATAATAACCGACCCGGACCGATAAATTTTGGTAGTGCATTAACCGTTCCTCTTAATAAGAGAAGCTTCTGTAGATTAAGAAGAGTGCTGAATTCGGCCCATTTTTGTTAAATATACTAAAGAAAATTAGAGAGGTATAGCATACCATTTTTTTTACCACTCGCCACACAGTCCTGTGTAAGAGAGGTATTGTAATCATGCTAAAATTTCGATAGTGAGTTTTTAATGGATAAGCACTCGAAACCGTTTTCAGGCAATCATTTTTATGCACTTTATCTGCACAAATTTCTACAAATAGGAACAAGCATTAGAGATAAAAAATATATAAATAGAATCATTAGATTGCCTTATGCTAAATAAGAATACTGGAAAATAAATACAATTTGCAGTAGAAATGAAAGAAAAGATAGCAAAATTCATCAAATTGCAATGAATTTTATATAAAATGAACTCTTATTGCTGACATTATTTTTAGAATAAGGCAATTAGAAATGTATATATTTTCATTGTGTAACATAATTTTTATTGTAGGTTACATCATTTATCCGAAATTTATGCAGAAAGCATGCGCAAAATGAGCCAAGTAAAAGTGTCGCTGTCCAATAAATAATAATATCCACCAATCTACATGTAAAATTATTCGCACTTATAATATCACATGTGCATTAATTCTTTCCGGCAAATTTTTGAGTACTTTCCAACAACGTCGTAATTAGCTCGAGTGGTACACGAGAGCTAATCATGTTGTTATGTGGTATTATAAGTGAGAATAAATATTTTGCATCTAGATTATAAAATCGTGGATATTATTATTTATTGGATCCAATGGTAGTGTTTAAATTTTAATTGTAAAATGTTGTTTAGTGTAAAAGCTACAATTGTATTCGTCGTTTTGGTTTTTCAGTTCCAATTACATTTAAAAAATAAACAACTACTATTCCATTCTACTATTGCAAATATTGTTGTAAAACGTACGTAAATTTTTGTAGTAAAAGTGAAACCATGAATGAAAACTCGCCGCAAAAAACGTTGAAAATATCGGTTCGCCCCGAGCTCCAAAGCGAAAGCAACGAGAACAAAACGAGATGGATCCAGTTTTCCTTGCATAGCTGCTGTATTAGTTGCCATGGTTACATAAGCGATATGAATGTTTATCTATTGATACATGTGCCGTGCTTTACAAATATTCCACCAAGGGAGGGACAATTCGTTATAGACGTATTTTCACAATTTTATTAAATGTTTTTTTACCTTCAGCTGTGAAGAAAAGGTATTGGAATCATGCAAAAAACTGGAAGAGTTTTTAGTGGATGAGCACGAATTAGGGTCCTTACAACTCATTTTTGATAATTTTGCGATGATATCTGTATGTATGTATGTATGTATGTATGTATGTATGTATGTGTGTGTGTGTGTATGGATGTGTTCTTGATCGGATTTCTGGAGCTCGGATAACTCAAATACGAATTACTCAAAAATTTTGATATTTGGTATTTTGGATTTGTACATAAATTGAAAGACCTGTTTAGATTTTGATACAAAGATACAAATTCGCTAAATTTGTGTAAAATCCTTTGTAATGAGAATATATGAAAAAGTATCGAAAGTTTTTGGTAGATAAGCACGTTTCAGGATCTCTAGAATATTAATTTACTATTTTCACTTTTCACAATGATGTCTGTGTGTATGGATGTATGGACGAATGGACTGACGATTTTTAGTCCACGATAACTTAAAAAGTATCAAACCGTTTATAACTAAATTTCATATTTAAGGTTCTAATAAGGATCTTAACACCGGATAAGATTTTGGCAGATATCCACAAACCGGAAATAGTACGTTTTGAAGCTTGATATAGTTTTCCTTAAATATATTGGTACATTATTTATTTATGACAATTTTTGCAATTAAAAGAAAATATAATTATCTATGGGTACAGTTCATATTAAACACAATTTGCTGAATCTGGTAGAATTTAACAATAAAATATTATACTTTTTTGAAACTCCAGTATCTTGTTGTCCATGATCATATGACACACAAAATTTGAATGATTATGACAGTGACAGTACAGTGCTTGCATCTTGGTTTACATTATCGTTTACATATTACATGAACATGAAACTATTAAAATGTAAGTAAAACTATTTATTAGATTAGTAGAGTAAGCAGAATTAGCCGAGAAGTCATGGACTGGCCACATCAGATTTTTAACATCAGCTATAAACAAAAATTATACACGACGATAATACTACATTATCGACTCGAGAAAAACAATTCACTCCCTCTTTTCTTTCGTCGATACAATTTCATCGTTTTGCATAAAAAACTATTATTGTAATTGAATTACAAAACAAAAAATAAACAAATATTGCAAATTTTTGCACGAGTTTAAAATTTGGCGTAGCAATACAGCGCTTCAATTCCGCATTCATTTAAATTTTATATATAAAATGGCTTCTCTAAAACTGCAAATTATTGATTATACCCCGCAGCCAAAAATGCGTAACTACCCTCCGCGCTGCTAAATTAAAACGAAAATTACGGCTGAAACTAATCCCCAACCCTCGGAAAACTATCACTAACCCAAGCTGGGATAGTTTGTCAAGAAACACACATCATAACCTAAATATGAACCACCCCCCCTCGCTTCTTCTGATAGAACACTCGCATAAAATTTTAAAAGTCAGTGCGCAGTTCTCAAGGAAGTAGATTTTGATGTTATGTAAATGTACTAGAATTCTCCAACCACATTAAAGTATACAAAATCGATGAAAATATTTGAAATCCTGCAAGCCGTAGAGCGATTCGTAGCTATGAAATTACCCCCGAAACGAAATATTAATAATAAAACGATATACATTATTTACGAGATCCCGTACAATGCATGTCATGACAAATATATATTTTTGTGATTCGATGAACATGAACAAAAAATGTTTAATTGGGGTTTGAATTGAAATCATTTCAATAAATTATACTTCTCTATACCTATATTTTGTATAGAAATTAAGCGGCTCGTCTACGTTTTTACCGAATTCCTAGAATACTCTCGATTTTACTTTTTTTTCATTCCACTCTTTTCCCCACTACTAGGGCTGCCAGAAACCAGCCCGAAACTCGTACTTTGTCGCATCCTATGTCATTTTGAAGTTGAAAAATACTGTAAAAGTGTTTTCGTTGCGAGTAAACTGTCAGATTATTATTGAATTCAGGATAATGTTTTTGTAAACATTTAATAGAGAAAGAATGGATCTACAGATGTGCCTTTTTAAAATTATAAAAATTAATTTGTATCATGAGATATAACCGTGTAAAGTGTGCATAAAGTAAGAAGTTTTTTTGAATTTTTCGGTATTTATATATTTATGTACAATTTTTTAATCAACATTTTAAAAAGGCACATCTGTAGATCCATTCTTTCTATATTAAATCCTTGGTGAAATAATATTTTATCATTCTGCTACTGGTTACAAAACAATCGCTATACATTAGTACATTTTATACTGGATTTTAGGTAGTAGACGGACCTCTCATCATTACAAATATTATAATACTAGTTGTACCTATAATTAAATTAGTTAATAAATAAATTGAATTAAATATTTTGATGTCATTGCCTAGCTGAAGCAGATATTTTTGAAAGTATTTTATGCTAGCCGTGAACATTATAGTTTTTAGTTTCCAACGCAAATAAATTCGAGCAATTTGATATTTTTACCTCTCGCCTCATATTCTATAAGAGAGGTATTGTAATGGGTCAAAATTTTCGAGTATGAGTTTTTGGTGGATAAGCACGTTTCAGGGTCTCTAGAATACGAATTTACTATTTTCACGATGATGTCTGTGTGTGTGTGTGTTTGTGTGTTTGTGTGTTTGTATGAATCGACGATTTTTCGTCCACGATAACTTAAAAAGTATCAAACCGTTTATAACCAAATTTTATATTTAAGGTTTTAATAAGTATCTTAACACCGGATAAGATTTTGGTAGAAATCCGCAAACCGGAAGTAGTACTTTTAGAAGTTTGGAAAAGTTTTCCTTAAATATATTGGTACATTATTTTTATGACAATTTTTGCAATTAAAAATAAAAGAAATTGTGATTATCTATGTGTACAGTTATTTATAAATACAAATTGCTGAATCTGGAAGTATTTAACAATAAAATAAAGTACAATTAATATTCTATTTTTTTGAAATTCCAGTAAGTATCTTGTTGTCCATGATATGAAATTTGTTTCTACATAAAATTTGAATTATTATGACAGTGACAGTACAGTTGACATCTTTTGCTTGCATATTGGTTTACATTATCGTTTACATATTACATGAACATGAAACTATTAAAATGTAAGTAAAACTATTTATTAGATTAGTAGAATAAGCAGAATTAGGCGAGAGGTCGTGTGGTGGCCACAGCAGATTTTTTCTTGTTAGATTCACCAGTTTTGCGAAAAAGATTGGCAACAACTAGATGTTTACTTCGTCAAAAATAAATGTTCTAAATACCGAACGTTAGAAAATAGCGAATTGTTTCGCTTTGCACTTGCACATCATGAAGTAAATACTTTGTTTATTCCTAAATTTACATTTTAAATGTTTATTTTTATCATGTTTTTAAAGTATGAAAAATAATGCACGGTGCAACGAACTATGACAATAACTGCGATAATTTTGCAATTGAAATTGTGCTATTTTCGTACGTCTAGCAAAAAACATCATTTGATAAATATTATAACAAAGATATTTTGTGTAAATGTATTTCATTCTTTGAATGTTGAATTTCTATAAGAATTGTTTTCAATTTCTAACATTCCTTTTATTGATATCTTAGACAATTAATATCTTACAATAATACAATAACATGATAGTTCTATCACAGGGCATATAGGTCAACATTATAAACTTTATGTTAATGTCTATTTTTAAACTTAAGTGCAACTTTATTATTATTTATCGTTTTTCTGGAAATTTTTATAACAGAATTTTAAAACATGCAAATGAGTCATAGCTGAATAGACGTATTCGAATAATTTTAAATTATTGAATGGTTAATACATTTTATTAACTTTGATTTGATTTATGTACGCACTTTACGGAACTATTTTATTTTATATTCATTAATATAATAAAAAAGCATTATTAGTCAAAAATTTAGTTTCACAAACAAATTATGCAGCATAAAAATTCTAAAAATAATTATTATAATTTTATTTTTAAGGTTTTAATACGAGTTACTTATTTATTAAATTTCGATAAATTATTTATTTATTTTAAATGAAAGATTATATTATATTATCTACAATTAACATTTATAAATACTATTTATAAATTAATGGTGGATTCCGTGCAAATCTATAGGTAAGTTTTACAAATTTGTAAATCTTTAAATATTGAACAAAATCACAGCAATGATTGTTGACAAACATAAAAATGTTCATATTATGATCATAAATTTCATTGCGATTTTGTTTAATATATGCATTTTTATAGATCTGTAGCAACTACAGATTTTCACAAAATTTTGTAGTCCATGATTGTTACTAAGTAAAATTTAATTGATATGACAGTGACAGTGACAATAGTGACACATCGTTTATATCTTCTTCTGCAGTTTACATAAATGACTAAAATATATTTGTGAGTATATTGTAAAAAGAGTAGGTAGAGTATGGCGGGAGATCTTGTGCTGGCCACATCAGGTTTTTTAAATTTATCTAATATTTTATGGTTTATGAGAATAAATTTAAATTTTTTAAATGCTCGTAGCAATTTTCATGTAACTTCATACTTATTTTATATTTTTTTCGGTAAAGGTCGGATATCCGGTATTCGATCCGGTAGTCAAAATGTGGCCGGATACCCGATAGTAACCGAATATCCCTTGCATCACTAATAACAATATATTAATTAATTAATATTATTAAATTATTTTAATTACTATTTTGCAAATAAGGGAAAAAGCACCTGAAAACTGCTGAAAACATTTACAGAAAATCCGGCCTCGTTTTCGCTTTCATGAAAGTGAAAAATGCACCCATTCGACATATTCCGGAGCGCAAATATCAAAGTTCACCTCACACCGGAACAAGTGCGTACCGGAAACGTGCCCAGGCGAGCGGCCCAGCGAAATAGAGCAAACGCAAGAATATAAAAATTTAGAACAGGCATTCATAATTAAATTGTATAGTGGAAACGTCAATACATCTGCATATCCTGGTGCTGCCGCGTAACCACGCCTGAATTTTATATTTTTAGTTAATTCTGCGCATTGCCGTGCGTTCATTACAACTTTTACCCCGAAAAAAATCATTACGGGGGGAGAAAAACCCCCTTTACCAGCCCAGCCGCGCGCAATACTATCAACAAAACTATTGTTAATGTTGCGTGCGTCAAATTTGTATTTTTTTTTGTAAAAATGGCATCTAGGCACTATTTTCTTGTGCGTAGGTTCGCAAGTTTATTACGCATTACGCATTAGGGGGGCGAGGGGAGCGCACGGCGGTGTTAAAAAGCGCGATCGATATGAATATGCTTTAAAATGTGGATTTTATTTCAACAGGCTGCTGGATGACGACTGCCCCTTCTGCCCCGCAGCCCCCGCGCGCCGCTCCCCACCGTGCGGCGCGCTCTCTCTATTTCCGCGAGTAAACTACCACCACAGTTTACATTTAGCCCGTGTCGCGGATCTTTCCTGCACAATATGTTTGGCCTCCTCTCCCACACAACTTTTGCTCTTGCTCCTTGGAGGGGGGGCGGTGGGGGTGCGTGGGGTGGAGGGGGCAGGGGTTGCTATGTGCACACAACACCCGGGGAAGGGGAAGGGTGCAGCTCTCACTGAGCCTGTTCTATTTTCGGAGCATCTGAAAACTTCGCATTTATTTGTAGAGATGTACGGAGGTTCTAGGGTCCCTAGGGACGACGCGTGCAGCCCTGCTGACCAGGGAAACTCATTTTACAGGGTTTTGTTAAAAATATTCAATGCTGAATGAATTTTTGAATCCTATTTTGTAGGATTCAGAACCAGAAGGAGGTTCTACAAAAAATGCGACATTTTTCCATCCTTAAAACTTCTATACAATAATTACCTGTACGGCCAATTATAGATAGCGGCTAACCGGAAGTAATGCATTACTCACGAGTTTATCCAGTGCCAAAATTGAAAATTTGATTCCTATTAGCAGTATACTATAAATAAAAATCTGATGTGGCCAGCACAAGACCTCCCGCCATACTTACTCTATTCTTTTGTACTTTACTTAGGTACTTACTTTTTACAAATATATTGAATTCCACTATAATAACATCTACTACCCTGTAATTGGGAGTTAATCCTGTAGGTTGGTTACCATCAAAAATAAAAATAAAATAATATATTAATAATAGGTACTACAACTACTCACAAATATTTTAGTCATTTTATTTAAACTGCAGAAAATGATATAAACGACATTTTACTATTGTCACTGTCACTGTCATGTCAGTTAAATTTTACGTAGTAACAAATGTTAAACGATTATGGACTACAATATACCGAAATACCAAATTATAAAGTATATACCTACCTACTTTAATTATTCTTAAATGATACCAGATAGCAGATATAGAAAAATTTCCTGACATTATTCCCTGCGGGATTAATATATGGCATTATATAGAAAACATCACACATTTAATGTTCATGTTATACATTAGTCGTAGATAAATAATTTTTATACATTAGTCGTAGATAAAGTATTTTATAAATAAATATTTAACATATTAGATGCTATAGCTATCATTTTACTTAACAAACTGTACGACCAATTAACAATTGCGCCTAAATTTTTATTAAAAAATTGTACATGATTATAAAAATCTCGAAAAATTCATAAAAATTTCAAATTTTTGCACAGTTATATATAACAAATAAATTTATTTTTAAAATTTTGAAAAGGAACATCTGTAGATCCATTCTTTCTCTATTAAATGTTTAAAAAAGCATTATCTTGAAGTCAATAATAAATTGACAGTTTACTCGGAACGAAAACACTTTTACAGTATTTTTCAACGTCAAAATGACATTGCATTGCTAGGATGCGGCAAAGTACGAGTTTCGGGCTGGTTTCGGACATCCGCAGTATTGGGGAGAGTGGACTAACATAACTTTTGATCAGCACAGTATATAAACATATATTCCTCTAACTTATCCTAATATGTGCCTACTAGAGGTTATGATACACCTTGTATACACTTATTATTTTAATTAACTAATTAATACCTACATAATTTTATGCTATCAGTGTCATTACTACTATATTGTACTGCATTTTTTCTAAATAAACATTATAAAAATGTTAATCATCGTTATCTCTTATTTTTACTATTTTTAGAAATTAGATCAGCTTAGGTAAATATTTAAAAATTAAACTACAAATTTGCAACATCAAAACCTAGTTTTCTATTATTTCAATTTAATTTATTTCGTTGTTTACAGTCATTAAGACATTCCAAAATTATTTGGGTGCCGACTTATCCTATTAAAGAAGGTACCAAGTAGAAATCCTGATACTTATTTGGCCCGCAAATTATTTATTAGGGTCGCAAAGAACCATGACAATTTTTACACAAAAACACTTCAATAAATTAAATTATTTTTATTATGAAATAAATAAATGTTTAACCTGTTTTGCACCCAGATTAAGGTGTGTCAGCCCACAGGACCCTGTAGATCTCGGTAAACACATTGCACAAAACACTATTTACATCTAACTTGCACTAAAACCAACTGTAAACTGACGACTGACGTAGAAGAATATTTTAATTGTTTTATTCGGTAAAGTATTGCATTGGCGGTGTGTGGACAGGTCTGCTAACGTTTTTATTCAAACATATTGGGATACAGAGATTAAATTGTGTTTCAATATACAAGAAAACTACTAGATTTGGTTGTAGTAAGATTTTAAATTTGAGAAAAATTAAATGAGGGTTAAAATATTAGAACTTAGAGTGTGTAAACTTTTAAATTAACAAACATTAATTTTTAATAAAAGAGGTAGAATGAAAAATATATTAATGTGTGTCAAAATTATGGAAAAGAATAATTCCTATTTCATTGATAGCTTCAAATTTTTTTTCAGGATTCAGGCGCATGAAATATGTAAACAGGACTCAAAAATTTCGGGACGGAGCTATAAGTTTTGAACGAGTGCAGAAAAAAATTGAAAATTTGGGGATCACTAAGAATCATAAAAACTACATTTTTAGATAGTTTAGAACTTCCATGCAACGTGGAGTTTTTTTTAAAAATAGCAACCCCTGTCGAGTTTGACCTTATTTCAAAGTTAATGAAAAAAGAAACACATCCCCATAAACCAAAACCCGATATCTTAATTCTTTTAAGAATTTTATTTTATTTTATTTGAATGTCCTTTGCACGTTTTATAACAAATGTTCAAATTGTCGACCTTCTCCGGTCTCGCAATGACCCAAACGCTTTAGTGATCCCCAAATTTTCTATTTTTTTTCTTCACTCGTTCAAAACTTATTGCTCCGTCCCGGAACTTTTGGATAACCATGTATGCACGAATTATTATTAATAAATGTATCAATTATTATTATTGGAAACAGTTTGGCGACTGGAAGCAAATGCAAAAAAAATTATTGGACGCGATTGCAATTAATTATTATGTATTTCTTATTAAAAGCTTCAAATTCGTCGATTTTCATTGGAAATTTCTACGATCTCAAATATACTATAATTGCTAACATCAAAATATGGAAATTTACAGTTTTTATTTTATTACAGGCAGGTATTGTGACGGGTTAAAATTTTCGAGTGTGAATTTTTAGTGGATAAGCACGTTTTAGGATCGAATAAAGATCGAAATGATGTATGTGTGTGCATTGGTGTGTCCGTGTGTGTGTGTTTGTGCGTGTTACAATTTTTTAGTTGACGATAACTCAAAAAATATCAAACATTTAACAACCAAATTTTGTATTTAAGGTTTTAATACGTATCTTAAGAACCCAGTTAATTTTGGATGCAATCCGAAAACCGGAAGCAGTATTTTTATTAATTATCTCGATTCATAATAAATTTATCAAAATCATTTTTATTTCAAATGAAATGCAGTAAATATATTTCATTTTTACTTCCTTGTACGGAGTAATAAGGAAGTATTGTAATTCAGATTTTGATGGAAATATCCGTTTTGACCTTTTCTGAATCCATAATGACTAGTTTCGTCGTGACGTCTGTACGTATGTACGTATGTACGTACGGACGTATGTGTGTCGCATAACTCAAATACGGTTAGACGTAGAAAGTTGAAATTTTGTATTTAGGACTGTTATAGCATCTAGTTGTGCACCTCCTATTTTTTGTTTCAATCTACAAACCGGAAGTAGTACTTTTTTAAATATTTCGATAAATATTTAATTTAAGACAAATTTTTTAATTTTAAATGAAAAATTATGTGATTATTACCTACAATCGGTATTTTATAAATATTTTTGTATCTGGTATCATTTAAGAATAATTAAAGTATATATTTATAATTTAGTATTTCGGTATCTTGTAGTCCATGATCGATTAACATTTGTTACTACGTAAAATTTAAATGATTATGACATGACAGTGACAGTGGCAGTGACAATAGTAAAATATCGTTTATTATCTTCTTGCAGTTTAAATAAAATAACTAAAATATATTTGTGAGTATAGTAGCAGTAGTATATATTAATATATTTGTATAATATAATTCTACATTTTAGTTATTAAGAAAAGTATGAACAGTTTAATAGGCGTACAAGGAAGTCATGTGGTGTCCACGTCAGATTTTTTTGTATTATAATGTTACTATTTCGAAATTAAAGTATTATTTATAATTTACAGTTTGAAACTGTTGTTCATGATTGTTTAACTTTTTTTTTACTTCGTAGTATTTAATTGATTATGACAGCGACGACAATGGCAGTAACAAAAGTAACACATCGTTTACCTATATCTTCTGGTGCAGTTTACATAAAATGACTCAAATTTTTTTGTGAGTACAAATATATTTATATTAGTATTATTATTAGTAGTGAAAAGTGTAGGGTATGGTGGGAGATCTAGCGCAGGCCACATCAGATTTTTTCATTATTGCCAAAAAACCAAATCATCGCAGATAACGTCTCGTCACTTGCGCAAATTTCAAACTAAAAAACTATTCATTAGCAGTTCATCGCTCTCGCATGTTTGGGCCTGGCGCGAGGGGGCGAGGGGGGCAAAGTGGGGCGAAGGGGGGTGCATTTCGGCAGTGCAGACTTGCCACTTGGTGCACTTGCAGCGCTAGACCGCAGTGAAAGTGCAACCATGCGTTCATAGCCACCGCCGAAATCCTGAGGTCTTCGCACTGCACTGCACACTGACTACTGACCTCCCCCCGCCACCCCACCCGGGGGGCACGTGATGGTTAGGTAATTGACGATGATGTGACTGCATCAAAAATTAGTTCATACTGATTCTATTAATGTGTTTATGTCCTTGTAATTTCTGTAGATTAAGGTGATCCTCTACCCATGGCAGTAAACAGTCAAAAACATTGATTTCGCACGCTATTCTATACCGTTTATTGTTTTGTTAAACATAATCATAACAAGTAATTTATGTTTGAGGGGAAAAAATAATTTAGAAACCCATATTTGTAAAAAAACTGCAATATCTTTAAAAAAGGAGGTTTTCGCGCGCCACTGTACAGCTTTTATTTATAAGTGAATTAACTTCAAATTGTAATATGTTGTTAACAAAGCTTGGATCTGCGAAACAACCGATCAAATTTTTTAAATTCGTTTCAAAATAGAAGATATTTGTGTTAAAAAAATAACAAAAATTGTCAAAATTCAAATTAATATATTTCGATTTTAAAGCAAAATTTTAAAATTCTGCATCTTGCATTTTGTAGATTGTACTTTTATCTTCAACAATGTCTTTAGATTATTATATTTAACAAAACAATAAACGCTGTGGAGTAGCGCGCGAAATCCATGTTTTTGGCTGTTTTCTGGCACGGTAGAGGATCGTCTTAAGGCGCTACACTTGTGGCAAAAATATAGTGAAAAAGGGACAAACTGAGCTCTTGTTAGTACACCTACATTGTTCATATTTTATATATAGATAGTTAAAGATGACTCTAGAGTGCTAAGAAACTATATTTTTGAAATACTTAATGGTATTTTAGTAATAAATTAGTAAAAATAATAATTGGCCGATTTTTTACTATTTTTTTCGTCAGATGTGTAATTTTCTTGACAAACAATATTTTTTTAGCACTCTCACGAACAATGCAAGGAATCGACTATTTAAAACAAAATTAATAAATATGAAATAATGACATAATTTGTTATATTAAAATGCGTAAATTAATTTTTATCCCCCGCCAGAAATGACTTTTTGTGTTAATTCGAGTCTTGTCTTCAAGAAAATGTTGCATTTCAAATTGTTCAAAGTGTTCAACATGTAATAAGTTACTTTACTACTTCTGGTACTTGATGTATATAAAGAAATTATTAAGCACCACGCCAGAAAAATTTACCGGTTGTACATGTCTGTCAGAAACTTCAAAGTGCTTCAAAGTGCACAAACTAAGAGATGTCATGATGACATGTGTCCAAAAATTAAACGTCACGTGACAGTTCTCGATATTATGCCCACTTGAAGCACTTTAAAGGTTCTGGCAGACATGTACAACCGGTAAATTTTTCTGGCGTGGTGCTTAATAATTTCCATTTTAAAACGTTATTTCTATCTAGCACCATTTTCCAATTACAAGAAGTTAAAATTCTACAAAGTTACAATTTTGATTTATCTGCCTACCAATGAAAACAAAAATAAAATATTTGAGCGTTGTCAAATACATTTTTGACATTAATAATATTATAAAAACTACAATTATTATTATTCCCGAATTCCCTTCTACAATGGTATATTTGTGAGTAAGTACTACATAATATAATATTAGATAAATAAAGATAGTAGAGTATAGCGAGAGGTCATGTGTTAGCCACATCGGATTTTTTTCTATTCCACTCTTTTTCCCACTACCACGGTTGCCTGAAACCAGCACGACTTCAGGATTTTTTATAAACATTTAATAGAGAAAAAATGGATCTACAGATGTGCCTTTTTAAAATTTTAAAAATTAATTTCTATCATGAGATAGAAAGTAAAGTAAAGCTGCGATACGTTAGTACTGTTTACGCTGGATTTTAGGAAGTAGGGAGGTATTGAAATTGCTAAAATCGGGTAGGTATAGTTGATTCCACGTAAGTTTCTGATTGCGCGATAATAGACGAATGATTTTATACGACAAACGTAAATGTATAAGTTTCTAAAAAGCAAATAATGGACCAACAATTCCTATTTCTGCAAGTAGGGAGGTAAATATTTTTAAATAAATTGAGGTTATGTCACAAATTATACCTGTGTAAACGATATAATGTTGCGCAATCACAAACTTACGTGGAATCAACTATATGACCGTATGTGCGGTTACCAGCCACGTGTACCTGACGGACCGGCACGTTACAACAATAATCTAATCTTCGTTCAAGGCCGTTTAACAATCAGTAGCGTTATAATGACAAAGATTTAACCCATCTGTCTGGTCCAGACTTCGTTCACCTAACCAGATCAACTTTGGCGAACGTTACTCTTCACTTGTGCGAAAGCGACCTCAACTACCCTAGTTGTCGAATTCGCCGTGCGAACTTATAAAAGCCACCGACCATCTGCGGCATAAAAAATTCGCATAGAATCGCGAATGGTCACTGAGATGAGAATGAGAATGAGATGGGAACTATGCTCTGGTTTGACAACCGGTTGCTTATGGTAATGTCTCAGGGCGATGCAATACGATGGCTAGGGCGCAACGGTAAGCTTCCTATATAAGTGACCTACAAGGAATTTGTTGCGAATTTTTTACACTAGCTTAATTACAAATTTCTTTGTTAACATTGCCCAGCCATTGTTGTAATCGATTTATTTTACTGTTGACATTGCCCAGCCATTGTTGAAATCAATGATTTAATTGTTATTATTACATAATACATATTTTTTATACCTTTATCAGTTTCACATACTGTAACGCAAGTTTGACCCAACCTGAGTAACAAAATTTAAGGGTGTTTAGACAGAGCTCGGCAAAGTACCACAAAAAAGTACTTCAAGTTATGGCCAAGGAAAGTACTTGAAGTACAAGTACTTTTCTTCATAGTTTATATGACCAAGTATCAAGTACTTTAAAAATGTACCTGGAAAATCAAGTACAAATACATAGTACTTGGAAAGCTGCAAGTAAAAATTAATATCATGAAGTATCCAGTACCTACCAAGTACAAGTACATTACTTCCAAATATTATATACCTACAGAAACATACATATACATAAATACATACTATATCTATTACGCCTTTTACCCAATTTAGGTGGAACAACATCACATATAATAGTCAGGATACAGAAATTAACTTTCTAATTTTAAATTATTTACTGTTTGTATAGAAAAGAAGTACCTAAGTATACGAATTACACAAGCAACCAACTAATGAATAATGAGTGACCAAGTTAATTCAAATACTTTAAATAGGTCCTTCAAGTACTACAAAAGTACCTACTCGAAGTACTAAATATATTTAAGCAAGTACCAAGTAAATTGTTTAAGTATTAAAATTACTTGAAGTAAATATTTTTTATTTCAACTACTCATAAAGTATTATAAATGAATCTGGCAATGTTCGAAAAATCAAGACCACCATAGTGGTGATCATGATTTTTCGAACATTGTCAGATTCATTTATAATAAATATTGGTTCACTACATCATTAAAATACTCATAAAGTACTTAAATAAATTATTGAAGAAGTGCAAGTACTAAATTTAAAAAGTACTTGAAATACTCTTCTTGAAGTACAATAATAGTAATTTTACTTGAAATAATGCCCAGCTCTATGTATTGTATTGGACGCACTGATCATGAATCAAAAATAATTTTGTTGAAATTCGTAAATTAACAGTAGTTTGCAAAACAATATCATTTTTGATACCACTTGGTTGTCACATTTAAATACAAAAATAGTTAAACAATAGTTATGCAGTATTTATTAGCGTAATTACATTAATGTAATAATAATCTCATTTTTTAATTTGCGAATTTCAAAAAATTCTATTTGATACAATATTCATGAATTATAATACCAGGTTATGAGATAATTACGAAGTACTAAATGCAGCATTCAGTGTAGCTAAGAGAAAGTTCTTTAGAAAAAACTACATCGGTTATTCAGGTTCTTGGTCCACCTGAAGTGTACATATTAGTGGTGAGAATAAAGAAGAAACAAAGCTAAGCTCAGAGAAAGTCTCTAGACGAACGAAGATCGAATCCGTGAAACCGGATGAAAAAGATTACGGATTTGTCCTTGTCTACACGTCTACAGTTCAGAAGAAAGCGGGAAGCTTACAACTTGATTCAAAATTCAAACGAAGATCGTCAGTAGAAATCAACGCAGAAATAGACGAGGAAGGGTGAGTAAACCAACGCCAGGAAATTTATTGCTTAGTTTATTAATTATGAAGCTAAAGTACTGCAAATCAAAACTGGTGTCTAAGAAAGCGGCAAGCTTACAACTTGATTCAACGTGATTCAAACGAAGATCGTCAGTAGAAATCAAAGCAGAAATAGACGAGGAAGGGTGAGTAGACTAGCGCCCGAAAAATTTCTATTTATTAATTATGAAGCTGCAGTACTGCAAATCAAAACTGGTGTCTAAAGTATTGCACTATTGACAGTAAATAATATTTTAAAAGATAATGAAACAACGTATTTTGATGTTATAAGGGGCAGAACTTTAGAACCCTGTGTCAAAAATGCAAATGAATGTATTTGAACAGTAGAAATACAATAAATTATACTACAATTCAAGCTAATATTTGATTACAAATTTGACTATTTAATATAATAATCTGCAATAATGCACCTATCTATATTTCTAACAAAATATGGTACAATTTTAAAGAAAAACTATTTAAATGATGTCTCTTTATTGATAAAAATTAACAATGTATCTAAGAAAATGTATCAATTGTACAAACAAATTTAGAAGATACTAAGAAGTTTGAAAGGTTACTGAAGTCTAAAGCAACAATATGTTCAAAAAATATTTTATGAGAAATAAATTATTTAATTAATAATTCTTGGAAAAAATTCTCAAGATACTTAGAGGTTTAAATCAGGTAAGGGGTACGTGCTGAAGCATGAAGCAGCGGTAAAGGGAAAAGGCAAGATCTTATTTCGTTTAGAAGATATTTCAAACATTGGAGAAAGAATTAACTAAAAGTAACAAAGAAGGTTAAATTAGAAAGCAGTAGTGTTTTCAGAATAATATATAAATTTTCAGGAAGTAGATTCAAAGAACTGCGCTGAATTAGATTCTTCATAGAAATAAGGCAAACTTTGTGAGTTACTTGGATGTGCGTTAGCTGACAACTTAAACTCAATTTGGGTGTGACAGCTTCACATAGTACGACTCAAGTTGTCAGGAAAACATTTCCTCAGGAGGAAATTGTCACTTTGAAAATCTACACTGAATTAGATTCTTACGAGGATTCTTATTAAGAATAGAAGGGAAACTTTGTGAATGTGTTGTATGTATGTGCGTTAGCTGTCAACTTTAACTCAATGTGGGTGTGACAACCTCACATAGTACGACTCAAGTTGTTAGGAAAACATTTCCAGGAAGGAAGTGAAATACTTTGTGCTTTGTGAGTTTGTTGTATGTATGTGCGTTACGTTAGCTGTCAGTGTCAACTTCAACTCAATTTGGGTGTGACAGCCTCACATAGTACGACTCAAATTGCCAGGAAAACATTTCCAGGAAGAAATTGTCACTTTGACGACCAACACTGGACTAGATTCTTATTAGAAATAAAAGTTAAATAGTTGCATGTGCGTTAGCTGTCAACTTAACTCAATTTGGGTGGGGCATCCTCACATAGTACGACTCAACTTATCAGGAAAGCATTTCCAAGAGGAAATTGTAACTTTAAAGATCTACACTGAATTAGATTCTTATTAGAAATAGTTGGATGTGCGTTAGCTGTCAACTTAACTGAATTTGGGTGGGGCAGCCTCACATAGTACGACTCAAGTTGCCAGGAAACCATTTCCAGGAAGAAATAGTATCTTCGAAGACCTATTCCGGGGTAAGTAAGAAAAACTGAACTAGATTTGGGTGTGACAACCTCACATAGTACAACTCAACTTGTCAGGAAAGCATTTCCAACAGGAAATTGTCACTTTGAAGATCTACACTGGATTAGATTCTTATTAGAAATAGTTGTATGTGCATTAGCTGTCAACTTAATTCAATTTGGGTGTGACAACCTCACAGCATCAAGTTGCCAGAAAACCATTTCCAGCACGAAATAGTTTCTTCAAAGACCTATTCTGGGGTAAGTAAGAAAAACTGAACTCAACTTGGGTGTGACAGGCACATAGTACGACTCAAACAATTTCAGGGAAGAAACCGTCAGTGAAGACCTCCTCCGGATTAGATTCTTATTAGAAATAGAAGTGAAATATTAGCTGTCAACTTAACTCAATTTGCCAGGAAAACATTTCCAGGACGAAATAGTAAGTAATCTTCGAAGACCTATTCTGGTGTAAGCAAAAAAAACTTGCACTCAATTTGGATGTGACTGTCTCACAGTAAACCATTTCTGTTTCGGGGAAGAAACCGGCAGTGAAGACCTCCTCGGGATTAGATTCTCGTTAGACTGGGAGCTACACTCTGCACTTGTCTTGCAAGTGCACCGCTCGGCATGAAAAACTGAACTCAATTTGGGTGTGACTGTCACATAGTACGTCTCAAGGTACGACTGAAACAATTTCGGGGAAGAAACCTTTAGTGAAGACCTCCTCGGATTAGATTCTCGTTAGACTGGGAGCCGCTGAGCTGCAGTTGGCACTTGTCTTGCAAGTGCACCGCTCGGCATTGAAATGCAGTTGATTGGCGGGCGTGGAGGTGGGGCAGATATTCGGGTCCCCGCCGAAACCAACCCAAACCGCACTCGCGCGCTACAGACCAGGTAGGCCGGCCAATCTTGATTTTTGCGTAACTGTACTCGAGAGGGCCGCGGTTCCCCTGCCCTCGCAAGGTTCCTATGAATTTGCGACACCGATAAAAAGTTGTTCTACGGGTTTAGGTACTTTGGGTAACTACATGATGCTTTAAAACTGCAGAGCAATGCATTACTAGACGACCCGGAGATGACAACAAACGTGCCGTGCATTGTTGCCCAGAGTGAAATAGTGACAGTTTGTTTGTGAGTTAGTGAGTGCTGCTATTGTTTTAGTGCTGTTGTTAGGTAAGTACTACGGTGCCTACCTAGTTTACTGTGTTCTACCCTTCTACCCTTACAAAAAAATATCCTTTTTGGATGAGACAAACTCAAAATTTTGTTCAAAATTATTTGTCAAATAACGCTCAGCCATCTAACCCTTATATTATGCTAAGTGTTAGTTTATAAGTTACTAAATCACTAAATGTTAAATTTAGATTTTAAATTCGTATTTAGTACTTTATCCTAAGGTTCCGATTGGTGCACTGCAGCGCTCTGATTGGTACTAAAGATTATGCAGGACAAAATATCTATTACTAAAATAGTACGATTTATTAATATATTTGGACATCAATTATCAAACAAAATTAAATATATTATAATGAGGGTTTTTAATGGACCAAAAATATATATTAGTGAATGGTAAAAGTTACTCAACAGTGTATTGAATATCTAAAGTAAATTTTTGACATTTTGATTAGGTGAATTTACAGTCATGTGTAACAATTTTCTCAGAATCTCTCAAATATATTGTTGCACTTCTGTATTTTTTTTAAGAATTCAATTTCTATGGACGTGGAAACTTAATTGAGTCATTGAATATGTACTATACGGTGTGTGCGGTTTACCAGCCGTCAACTCACGGATACTGAGATACTTATAAAATAATTACGAACCAGTTTCATTTTTACAAATTAAATCTTGCACGCCATATATTGTGAACCATTTTATATTATACCGTGTGTGCGGTTACCAGCCATCAACTCACGGGAACTCTTTATAATATAAATACAGCAGTCATTAATAAAATGAACTTATATGCCACATATTGTCAGCTATTATTATACCGTGTGTGCGGTTACCAGCCATCAACTCACGAGAACTTTTAATATAATATTAAGATTGCAGTCTTGCATAAAATGAGTTATTCGTTTAAGCTTCAATTTTATAAATTAAAATTGCATGCCACATATTATACTGTGTGTGCGGTTACCAGCCGTCAATGACAGGCACTCATAATATTATTTGGGAGAATAAAACTGGGTTTATACCGAGTTACATTTTCTAATACCTATATATATATACCTATATACCTTAGACTTTCTCATTACCTAATTTTTTCAATAAATTCAAAAGAATTTTTCAAAATTACTAGGCATAAACCTAGACTAATTCTTTGACAAAGATCTAGTACATGTTTTTTCTCCAAATTGATAATATGCAACGAATTAAGCAAAAACTGCTACTCCTCTAAACACGTAATATTTTGTTGCAGAGACGGGGCCTTGAAAGGTCCTGTATACGTAACAAAATATTACGTGTTTAAAAGTGTAGCAGTTTTTGGTTAATTCATTGCATATTATCAATTTGGAGAAAAAACATGTATACTAGATGTTTGTCAAAGAATTTATGCCCAGTTAGAATTCTGAAAAAAACTTCGGAATCCATATAAAAAATTAATAAAAAAGTGTGTTTTAAGCAATTTTTTAAATGCTTTATCTTATTATTAATATTTATCTATAAAACTTCGTAAGCATTAACGTATTTTTAGCGAGCGTTTCTATGCATTAACATAGGACAAACTAAGCTTCGTGGAGTCGATATCCTTAAATCTAGCATGCAAGTTTTGAAGTAAGAGGAAATGAGTGTCTCCTTGATGTATCTAATACATCTCTTAATCATAAGTTATAAATATCTGAAAATAGACTTTTTCATTGATTCTTTAAATGGCTTCAAAACATTTTTTCTAAATTTTACCTAGGCATAAACCTAGATGAATTCTTAAACAAACATGTAGTACTTGTTTTTTCTCCAAATTGATAATATGCAACGAGTAAAACATAAACTGCTCAGTTCGGAGTCGGGACCCTTAAATCTGCATGCGAGTTATGAAGTGCGAGAAAATGAGTGTCTCTTGTTCGTAAGGTACCGAGAGTATGAAACATCAGTATCAGTCTTAAAATATACTTTTTCAATAATTTTTTAAAAGGCTTCATTAGATTTTTTCAGAATTCTAACTAAGCATAAACCTAGATTAATTCTTCCACAAACATCCAATACAAGTTTTTTCTCCAAATTGATAATACGCAATGAGTAAAGCAGAAACTGCTCAGTTCGAAGTTGGGACCCTTAAATCTGCATGCGAGTTATGAAGTGCGAGAAAATGAGTGTCTCTTGTTCGTAAGGTACCGAGAGTAGGTTTACTTCCGTTTTCCGGGCCGCGTTGAAAACACTGCAGGTTTTATTGTGGTATTGATTATACAATCAATAAAATATACCCCGGCGGAACTGCGAACGAAACTGGAAAAATAGCTGATTCACAACAGAACGCGCGTGTATTTATTCTGCTATGCGAAACGAATTAACTATGTTCATGCGCAGCTAGTTGCCAGTAACCTCAAAGAACGTAATGATTTTTTGGGGGATGAATTGAAGAGGGGCTCACCCCCTCCCCCCTCCGCGGGGCTCATTACACTATGGATATGCAATTTTCATCTTTTTCGCTCCTAACCTCAAATCATTTCATCGACTATACTTCAAAACGTTATTAACAACACATTAAATAGTTTATGCAAACGTGGCGTGGTGTGAATTTGTGTGAATTTGTCGCGGGCGGTTTTTATTTTGACATTTTTAATTGCAGGCCTGTACTCGTTATTCTGCGCATTGGAGGGGGGCGCGCGCACGCGGCAGGAGGGGGGGAGGGTGCGCGCCAACACGCACTATTTTTTAGTGCCGGCTTATTACGGCAGATGTCTCATAGCTATGTTCCAATAAAGAATAACCGATGCTGTACCATTATTTTTTTGTGCGTTTACATATTTAATAATCGTCGGTTCGCGGTACAGTGCTGACGTACCGAGTGACTTGTTGTTGTATGGTGTTGTGATTGTTGTTTACTTTGACATGAGGCGCTGGTTTGTTGACGACATCACCGAGGGCTGCTAACCAGGAGCACCAGGTAGGCACTGCTCTAGTACTACACCAGTACTACACTATTGTAGTACGCACGGCCACCAACATACACGTGAACGTAGCTCCATGCGCGCTAAATCTAAAATCTGTCACACACACAACCAAAACAATTCCAGATTACAACAATTCACACCTGATTACAACTACCAAACACATTGCTATTATTGTTAGCGTTACTATAAAGGACTACTAAATAAAAATATTAAACGTTTTTAAGTAAATATTGTATAAAAATCATTCAATAGTCTACTGGATAAAATATACAGTTTATTATTGTTGTTAGTGTGCGATTGTTGCTGCGCGAAATATGTCAAATCGAGATGCATTTCCGGCTGGAGTCGGTAATTTTTTGCCAGTAGCCATATTCGCAAATGTTCCCCCTCCTAACTAATGTCGAATGATTTTTTTGCGCTCGTTTCTAATGAAGTGGGGATGCAAACCTCCTAAACGAAATCTACAAATGCATAAAAAATATTTTTCAATTATTCGCTATGTACATATCTGCACACACCGGGCGCTTAGCATTAATATTATAAACATTTTGACAATTTAACAATAATTTAAATTCATTATTTACATTTTTATGTAAGTGGACGACCTACAAACTTTTCTTACAGTGCTTACAGGATTATTAACAATTTTTATGAAATTTTATCCGGGGTTTTGACAATGTGGTGTTTTTCTAGGTGAAAATTCTTAACGATGGTAGACACTCAACACTTCTGTTTACGCTGGAACAACTATCAAAGCAGTATAACTTCAGCGTTTGAAAATCTTCGAGATGATGAAGATTTTGTAGATGTAACATTGGCTTGTGACGGTAAGAGTCTTAAGGCCCATCGAGTTGTTTTATCCGCCTGCAGTCCATATTTTCGAGAATTGTTAAAGGTAAGCGCATTTTTATTACTAATTTTTATTAATAGTTAAATTTTATCGCACATTATTTATCTAATGGGAAATACAAAATAGAGTATTTTATTTAACATAATCTTGACTTGCAATAAATGTTTTATTTATCATTAATTTTATTTTTATTGGCACATTTTATGGTTTATTAATAATAATTTATATATTTTACTTTGTTGGAACTAATTTTTGATTGTTTATTTGAACAATTGTGTATTTGTTGTAATTTTAAACCGTGTTTTAAGGATATTTTTATTGTTGCCTCCATTGTTGAAATTTTGTACAGCAACCAGTGTAGCGCTTATGCATCAACGGTTGCGGACCGCTTAGATTACTTCATTTTTTAACTTCTTTGACTTTTTAGTCATTTTAGTCATTTTAATGCTTTTTAATTAATACTCGTTTTTAAAAACTTAAACATTTATTATTACTATATAATTTTATTTTATTTTTTGTATTATATTGCAGTTTTATTATAATATATTCTTTAGATTTTCATATAAAAGTTAATAACACCAAATTAGTAAAATTTAAACAATTTCACGAGAAGTAATTAATTTTAATACAAGTAAGAGAGATTTTAAGAAGTGTTTTAGGACTTGAAAAATGATTACAAGTGTTATGATTTATATAAAATTTGTAGGTAGGCACCGGTTAAAATTTTTGCATTCATAATCCCTTCTTACAATAAAATCCGAACAAAATCTCATTGATTTTACAATTATTTTATCAAAAAGACAGTACAAAGATTTTTAAGTCATTTAAAAATTAGAATCCAACGATTTCTTCAATAATTATGTATAAATATATTGATATATACGTACGGCTAGTGATATCACAGTGGTTGAGCGTTCGTTTAGTATACTGTGTGTGCGTTTACCAGCCGTCAACTCAGTGCAAGCATCTCGGGAGATGTTACAGAAAATTAATTTAAATTTGTACAATTATTTAAATATACATACAGCTAGTAATATCAAAATGGTTGAATTTTCGCTTAGGATACAGATGTGCGGTTACCAGCCGTCAATTAATGGGTGCTCATGGTTGTTAGTTTAGTTGAGAGTACAGCACATGACCATGAGAGATTTTTATGTAGTTAAAAATCGATTTTTATCAAAAATTTATTTCAATTAAATGATTGTCTACTTGTGTGCGGTTACCAGTCATATAAAATCACTAATGGTTATTAATACAAGTACGAGAACACCACAGAGGAAATATTTTGCAGTTAACAACATATTTTCATTAACTAAAATTATATTTTCTATATAAATGCATGTTTCTTGAAAAATTTTAAAGTAATTTTCACAGCACATATTCAGTTCAGAATGAAAGATGTACAAAATTATGTACCTACATAAATATAAAAAATCTAATGTGGTCAGCACAAAACCTCCTGCCATACCCTACTCTTTTTACTACTATATACAAATATAATTATAGGTAGGTACCTACAAATATATTTTAGTAATTTAATCAACTAGAAGAAGATATAAATGTTGTGTCACTATTGTCACTGTCAGGATCAATTACATTTTTCGTAGTAACAAATGTTAAACAATCATGGACAACAAGATACTGAAGTTTCATACTCTAAATTATAAATAATATTCTAATTCCTAAAGAACAATTTATAAAATGCTAAAAATTGTAAATAATAATATATAATCTTTCAATTGAAATAAAAAATATTGCAATAAATTAATTTTTATCAAAATATTTGAAAACTACTACTTCCGGTCAAGCGCGGATCCAGAGAGGGGTCGCGGGGTTCATGACCTCCCTCCCACCGCAAGGATATTGAGGGAAAAAATTATACTCACAAAATAATAGAAACATAAAATATAAAATTATATGTCTATTATTATTATTAATTATAAAAACTTTAAATTATTGATTTAATAAAATTTAATTTTTATTTAAATGGGTATAATGTTTAACACAGAGAGAGAGAAGTGCCACTATTATCTACGTAAACAAGAGTAAAACATGTAGTTTTTCATAAATGAAAGTTCAAATGAGATACCAATTTTACTTTGAATGGGCTGAATAATTTTTTTGCATAAAATAGAAAAAAACATTAACTTCACATCCCTTAAAAAATGTAACATTTAATTATAAGGCATTTGATCTTGAATGAAAAAAAAATTGTCTTGTTCTTTAGAAACTCGCCCGAGGTATCATTGTATGTACTTAGATAATTTGGACGCGTGCGAAAAAATCATGTCTTATAAAACTTGTTCTTTAATATACCTACTAACTTTGATTCTAAATGATTTATTTTTAGAATCCAGGAAAAACAGCTTAAAAATCTTTGATAATATAATTGTAAAATCACTGAGATTTTGTTCTGATTTTAATATAAGGGGTTCATACCAACCTCCTTAGAAAAGCGTATTTTTATTATGTTATTAATGCCAAAATTAAAACCAGTACCTACAAATTTTAAATAAACCTTAAAACTTTTAATCATGAATAAATAATGAGTGAGTTGACGATTGGTACCGCACTCACAGTAAGTGCGGCTGGCACACAGACAAGTGACACCATCTCCATGTTGCAGAGCACTCCATGTAAGCACCCGGTGATAGTGCTGCAAGATGTGGCCTTCACAGACCTCCACGCCCTGGTGGAGTTCATTTACCACGGCGAAGTCAACGTGCACCAGCGGTCACTCAGCAGCTTCCTCAAGACCGCCGAGGTGCTGCGCGTCAGCGGACTCACGCAGCAGCACAACGACGACAGAGACCAGGTACGTGGGGGACGTCTTCAGACACCTGGGGGAGAATGGGGAAACTGTTGTTCTGGGCTTCGAAAATAGTCTAAATTACATTCAAGTAGTAGCATAACGATGCCAGAGATTTGGTACGTGGGGGACCTCTTCAGACACCTGGGGGAGAATGGGAAAACGAGTGGGGTTTGTTGTTTTGGGCTTCGAAAATTATCTGAATTACATTTGCGCAGCAGCATAACGATGCCTGAGATTTGGTACGTGGGGGACGTCTTCAAAAACCTGGGGGAGAGGGAAAACCAGTGGGGTTTTTTGTTCTGTGCTTCGAAAATAGTCTAAATTATATTCACGCAGCAGCATAACGATGCCAGAGACTTGGTACGTGGGGGACGTCTTCAAAGACCTCGGGGAGAATGGGAAAACGAGTGGGGTTTGTTGTTCTGGGCTTCGAAAATAGTCTAAATTACATTCAAGTAGCAGCATAACGATGCCAGAGACTTGATACGTGGGGGACGTCTTCAAAGACCTCGGGGAGAATGAGAAAACGAGTGGGGTTTGTTGTTCTGGGCTTCGAAAATAGTCTAAATTACATTCAAGTAGCAGCATAACGATGCCAGAGACTTGGTACGTGGGGGACGTCTTCAAAGATCTGGGGGAGAGTTAGGAAAAAATGGGAAAATGAGTGGGGTTTGTTGTACTGGGCTTCAAAAATAATCCAAATTATGTCTTCATAGACCTGGGAGAGAGAGGAAAAATGGGAAAATGAGTGAGGTTGTTACTCTATTTGGGCTTCAGAAATCATTTAAATTACATACACGCAGTAACACGATTATTGTAGAGACTAGGTACTTGGGGCACTTCTTCGGAGAGTTGAAGGAGAAAGTTTATTATGTTTCTATCCAATTTAAAATACATTTACGCAGCAACACAATAATGATAGAGACTAGGTATGTGGAGGACGTTTTCAGAAGCCTGGGGAATATTTTTTATGCTGCTGTCTAAATTTCATTCACGCAGCAGCACAACGATGTCAGAGACTACGAGACTAGATACCTGGAGGGAATTTTCATACATCCCTTAACAGGGTTAGTATGCTATTACGAACCCCTGAACATGTATTCGTGGAGAACTTCTTCAAAGAAGTAGGGGAAAGAGGTGAAAATGGGATAGTGACTAAGGTTTTTTATGTTGCTACCTAATTTGGGCTTCAAAAGTTGTCTAAATTACACGTTACGTGGGGGTCTTCTTCAGATAGATGGGGAAGAGTGATCAAAAATTGAAAGTAAAGAGGGATATTAACTAAGATTGTATTGAGTAGTTAAATCTTACTGTAAAAAGTGTCTGTAATTAATACGTGGGGGACTTCTTCAGAGAGGTACAGGAAAAATGGATAGTAGGAATAATTATTGTAACTGAGTTTCGTTATGCTGCTTCCCAATTTAGGGCTAAAAAAATCATCTAAATTACATGGTATGTGGAGGTCTTCTTCAGAGAAATTAGGGAAAGAGTTGATAAATAGGATAGTGATTGGGGTTCATTATGCTGCTACCCTATTTGGGTGTGGCACCTCCAAAAATCAACTGGGGAACATCTTCAGAGAGTTAAGGGAGAGAGTTGAAAAATTGGAAGTAGAGATGATAGGATTTCATGTTTAATATGCTACGATCTAATTTAAATGTGACAGCCCAGAGCTCATTGTGAATTATTAGATATTTTAATTTTTTTTGTAATTAACTATATTTATAAATATTTTTGTGGCCAACAGGAAATCAGCACTACGAATTCTGACTCGAGATCTGCAATGAAACAGGTATCTATCTAATTTTAATTTAGCAAATGGGTTTTAGTCATTTGCGAATTATTTGTTACGTTACTCAACCCTTTAAACAAGTCAATTATTATTCAATTTTGAAAATATCATACATAAACAATTTTCATTTTTATTAAAAGTAGTAGTATTATTTGTTGATTAACGTAATATAGATAGCAGTCAGAACTAGTGTTGATTTCTTGTGCCAGGGGTATACCACTTTCTACACTTTAAAATTTAATAGAAAAATAATTAATCTACAGATGTGCCTTTTTAAAATTTTGATTAAAAAATTCCAAAATATTAAAAAATATATATTTTATGCAAACTTTATATGGTTGTATCTCATGATACAAATTAATTAACGAGTAGAGTAGTAGTAATAGTAGTAGAGAGAGATAGAAAAGGCAGCCGTGGCAAAAGTAACAACCATGACGCTAACAACCTCTTGTGTTTCAGTTGGCGCAAGTCCAGAGCCTGGGCATCCGAACCCCTCTCACCAACCACCAATCCTTCACCGACAAGCTAGTCGAGGAAGCACTCTTCACATCGCCATCCTCGCCTCTCCACGGCGCCACGGTGAACCAACTCCTACGGCGCGCGACGTCTGCGCACCGACGCGAGCGACGCACGTCCTCCGAGCCGGACAGCGACCACAAGCGCTCGCGCCAGGACCACCTCATCCCCAACAACAACAACAACAACAACGTCGAGCAACCGCCGCCGCAGGTCCAGCCCACGGACTTCTCGCCCTCGGCCATGAAACAGAAACCGGAGATCGAGGGCAATGGCATCAGTAGCACTGAGAGGGATGCTAGTCCTAGCCCCACGAATAGGATATTGCATGGTGAGGATTCCTGACGAGTACCTAATATGGCTTTTAAAAAATCTGCTGTGGCTACCACAATACTTCCCAACTATAAGTTTTAATAAACTTATATATTTATCTTCTTTCCCGAACTATTTAACTTAATTATCAACTTCGGCATAATTTGAATAAAATGTGAAAAAACAACTGACCATCTTTTCAAAATTGTTTTTGATTCTTTGACTAGATTACTACACTTGAAAACATTTGAATAATTTTTTGGGAAACCAATTAAAAATCGCATAGATGTCATTTTTTACATTTATACTAAACTTATCTCCCCGAGAGCTTTAAATTGACACCAAACTCGGTATAATTTGAATAGGTAATGTATATAAAAAGAATTGACGATCGTTTAAATGTTATTTTTATTTTTCTTTTAGAATTATTTTCCCCAGAGCTTTAATTTGATACCACCCACGATTGTATTTTGATAAAAATAAATAAGTTGTATTTATAGTATCACTGGTTGAATAATTTTTTGAAAAACAATTGAAAATCACACAAATGTCATTTTTATCATCGTCACGTCACCATACGGTATCGTTTTTCGCGACACCTATTTTTTGAAATTTTATGAATTTTTTCCTGGCTTATTTGGCAACTTTTTGACAAAAAGAAAAAATACAGGTCTAATATTTAAATGTATAGATTATAAAAAAACAAAAACAACAATCTAAATAAATCAGTAGAATTTTCGTGTAAAGAAAATTTAAATTAATAATATTAAACATTTTATATTTATAATGCAGTAAGCGAATGTAACCTTTACATACCTAGGTAATTTATTTTCGTAGGTAGCAACGTAGTTTTAAAAATAATATCGTTAAATGTGTGGTACTTAACGTTTCATATGCCATAATTTTAAATGAACAAAGTAAAAAAATTATTACAAAATGGACACTTACCATATTTATTTTTGAAGCTCCTCCACCAAAATGTCCCATGAATCTAAAAACAAACAAAAATATAAATTACTGTTCTTATATAAAATCATAGTAGGTATATTATTTAACGAGTACATAATGTAGGTTATAATTCAAGAGGATGAAAGTTTATGCACGAGCTGAAAGAGAGTATATAACCATCCATTATGTGTTAGTCAAATAAGACGTTTTATCTACGACTTTTTAAATAAAACATTTCTTTTAAAAAATATTAATCTAACATTACATTTTGATGGGATGACAGTGATAGTAGTGTTGAATGATAGACTCACAATACAATAATTATACTTATGAATTCATAATACAATAGTGTGTCTTATGGAGGGGTTTTCCCTGATGAAGACTGAATTGCAGTCGAAACGTTGGTGTTTCGTTGGATTTTAATCCAAAGCGCAAAGCTTAGCACAGGTGGAAGCAGGGAGCTAGTTTCCGAAGTACGTATTACACGATACATACTTAAGTAAAAATAAGAAGACCCACGTAAAATGTTACTGCATGTAATTATGTCTTCTCTGTTGAAGTTTGTGCAACAATACCTGTGACAATACATGTTATATTATCAAAGTTGGAAAGTCGAAGAGTTAAAAAATATATTGTTTCAAAGAGGTGCGAAAAACAGAATTAATAGAAAGGTTACTTGAAATTTAATTTGTATAATAGTTATTTTAATACATAATTCAATTGTAGACAGCATCTTTTTAAAATATTAAGTTACTTTCTCCAATAGAGTTTATCCAAATTTGTCTCCTATGGTCGTTTGGGATTACTTTTGCCATTGGCGCATTTTGACTTTCGTTGATTCGTTTCATACACAGGTTTGACGTTTCTAAGTCATTTGAAGTGAAGGTTAAAAGCAATTAGCTCCCTAGCGAACCTATCGGGAGAAATAGTATTATTCCTACTCGTAAAAGTCATTCCCACTCGTAACGTATCCTCATTCCAGACGACGTGAAATCCGAGCCGATGGACCTGCTCTGCTCCGCGGGCGACCTGGACAACAGCACCGACAGCACCGAGGTGAACAACCTGGAGCCGGCGTCCTCGCACCTGCCGCAGGGCCCGCTGAGCGGCTCGTCGGGGGGCGACCACGAGGAGCACGACAGCCACGGGGGCCCCGCCTACCTCACCTCCGCAGACAGCAAGCTCTTCGCCAGCCCCGCGGGTAGCTTCAACTTCAGCATGGCTGCTCTAGCGGCTGATCCCTCCGGCTTGGGAGGTGAGAGATCAGGGAATGGTGCATCAGTGTAGGTTCGGTAGTGCGACACAGGATGCTAATCTATGGCTAGCTTCTTAAGTCGAAATAGTATATCATACCATTGTACTCACAATCCAATCGGTTCATAATATAAGCGTTTTAAAACGTCAAATAATTCCAGTTAGCTGGAAAGAGAAGTTAACAAAACGACTCGCTTCCCAACTGTCTACAAGGTTTGGAAGCGAATTATTGTTAACTTTATTTCCCAGCTAACTGGAAATATTTTCCTGGCAAGCTTTCCCGTGAAGTTTGTATACTTTTTCACTTCAACTAGATGAAGTAAAAAAGTAGTTTTGCTTTGTTCTTGTCCACATTCCGACAATTCCTTTTCAACAATTTATTATTGGACTCAATTTATATATTAATTTTATTAATATTTTTGACAGTTTTATTATAATTTGTTTAGCCTACTTGAAAATAAAGATCTATTACAGAGACAATTCCACTCATAGTTTTTCAGTCAATCAAAACACAGTATTTTGCTGAATTGAACCAATCACAGACGAATTATACTGACAATTTTCACTAGTGAAAATTACACTGACAATTTTCACTCCACGAAGCGTTGCTATAGATATTATGTCAGTTGACTTTATTTTGACATTTCAGTAATAATTTATAAACTAATATTTCTGGAAAAAAAGGTACTAAATACCAATTCGAGAAATTGTCAAGCCGAATACCATACGTGACTATGATTTTTTGGTAATTTTTGCCGTCTGGTCACTCCTGCTTGTTGCTTTAGAAAATAATCACTCCTGCTACGCACTTGTGTTTATTTTCGACGCAACAAGCAGTCGTGACCAGACGGCAAAAATTGCCGGCAAAATCATAGTCACTAATGGTATTATATATGACAATTTTATTGGAATTAACTGGAAAAATATTTCCACCTAGCCGGAAAAATATTTCCAATAGCTGGGAAGTGAAGTTAACAAAATGACTCGCTTCCCAACTGCCTAGAAGGTTTAGAAGCGAATCATTGTTAACTTTACTTCCCAGCTAGCTGACAATTTTTTTTTTGAAGCTTTCCCGCGTTTATACATTGATTTTATTAATATTTTTGACAGTTTTGTCATAATTTGTTCAATTTATTTAGCCTATTTGAAAATACAGATCTATGAAAGAGTCAATTTTATTGGAACTAACCGAAAAAATATTTCCAACTAGCTAGGAAGTGAAGTTAACAAAATGACTCATTTACCAACAGTCTTCTAGAAGGTTAGAAAACGAGTCATTTCACTTCCCAGCTAGCTGGCAATATTTTTCTAACTAGTTAAATGTCACTTTTCAATAAAACTGACAAAACCAATAAAAAAATTCTCAAGTTACTTAGCAATTAGACTAAGAAGACTAAAGAAATTATAATAAAACTGTCAAAAATATGAATAAATGTTTATTAAAATGCTCATTTTATGAATCGATTGGATTGTGAGTGAAATAGTATACAAACTTATTCTAGCTTAAGCTGGCTTAAGCTGACCACTTGATCGTCTTAAATGTAGTCCTGGTTGCAAAACGAATCTTTCCGTTGCCGCTTTGAATTTCAAAGGTCGTCGTACGATTTGAGGTTCAGACTGCACCAAGAAGAATCGGTTGAAGTGGTTGAATTTAAAAAAAATAAACATAAAGGTCGAAACCGGGTATGTGGGACTCAAGAATGGTACTGGATCTTCCTGTGTTTGCATTTATGCCGAATATTCTGGTGTTGCATTTTTCTGTGTATTAATTATTAAATTGAGGTTAACTGGTAGATAGATTAACTGACGGTTAATTTTTGTTTTTCTAACAGGCCTTAACCAGAGTCTTCAAGGCACGCCTGATAACCTTGCCGGGACTTCTCAAGGTGAGTTAGTTTATTAGTTTTTTCCCCAAAAGAACTCAAATTAATTATTTCGAAATTTTATTGATTATAGTTTTAGGTTACTGTTAAACCTTTTTATGGTTAGTTAGATCTTAAAAACTACCAAATAATAAACACATTCAGTTCACTAAATTTTGCATAATCACGACAACCCGCAAATTGACAGCTGGTAACCGCACATACGATATCTATAGCGATGACTCACAAAATGTGGGACTGCTGCACCAAATTGGGTAAATGGTATAATAGATATGTAGTATCTACTGTATCTTTCCAACTTAAAATTAAGAAAACGAAAACTGGTATTTTTTAAATAACAATTTTCCCGATTTTAAACTTTGAAAGTCCATATTTCGGAGATATGGTTGCAGCATTGCATTTCCTGCACTAATTTACAAATAATGATAATAAAAAAAACTTCGAAAAGTTAAATTTTTTTGGGTCCCCCAAAAAATCGATCCTCGATATCTCAAAAATGGTACGAAAAATGGACTTGATTTTGTCACCATTGAATTCCTCGCGCCGAATTACATGGGTATACAAATTTTCAGCTCAAAATTCCGACTGGTACATTTTTTTATGAAGGATTTTCAAAAATCGACTTTTACCCCTTAAGAAAATCCTATACCAGTCGGAATTTTTCGCTGAAAATTTGTATATCCCCATAATTCGACGCGAGGAATTCAATGGTGAACAAATCAAGGCCATACCTCGTACCATTTTTGAGAAATCGAGGGTTGATATTTTTTGAACGACCCTAAAATTTTCAAAATTTCGAATTTTTTTATTGTCATTATTTGTTTATTAAAGTGCGAGAAACACAATGCCGCAAACAGAAATTCGATAAATCGATTAGTTTTCGAGATATGAACCATTAAAGTTGAAATCGGCAAAAGTGAAAATTTGAATAACTAAAAAGTTTAAAATAAAAACGAGCCTACAAAAATGCTACACGATTTATTGTTCAATACACTGTGAAATAAATAAAACTGATTAATTTTAAATATGACATTTACTGGCGACATCTCTTAGCAGTTGACACAAGGAAATTTTAGTGCAAATGTCAAATGCATCTCAATTAACCTCATAAAAAATACGATATTTAAGATAAATAGGTATGTCGGCCAAAAAATATAATACATAATGTGTGCGTTAGGTATTTGTACACCACTCAGTTTTATTAAAGCACTCCGCTTCGCGTCGTACTTTAATATAGAACCTCGCGTTGTAAAATAAACCTATCGCACTTATAATGTAAATACCTATTTCTGTAGTTATATTTTACAAATGTTGGTTATTTGGTTGGTTTATTTTGTATAAGAAAAATGTACATTTTATGTACCTATGCAATTTTTTATAAAAATTTGTGTCGTGTCAAATTAGATAAAATAATTAGTGTAAGTACAAAAAAATTCTATATGGTGAACCACAATAACATGTGAGTCTGTTAGACCCAAATTGGGTGAACATAACCTGACAAATTTATATTGTAACCCTAAAAAGGTGTAATAGTAAACCGAAACTCTAGTTATGTTTAAGAATAAATTAATGTTTGGTAATAATTGTACAATTAAATTGAGTTCTTTTCCGATCAAATTTATATCTCTATGGCACAACTCATAATAATATTTCCAATATTATTATGGTCCTTTTTGAACCATTTACAACTGATCCAATAACAAATGATGCGAATCACTCAGTTCAAACCCGGTTGTGAATGGTTCAAAATGTACATACAACACAATATCACTGAGTGTTTTTGAATGTTCTCCTATGTGTTTGTGTGGTAGTTACTATTGTTTTAGTATGTTGCGTTCTGTTTATAATTTTGGGGAAGCCAATTGTTGACAGCTTAGTTATACAGTAGTGTATTGTGATACACGATACAGCGATTCAAAACTTTAAATTATTATTATGGATAAACAGTTTGATAAATGATAATTGGTTAGCTCGTATTTTATATCGTTCGCGAATCGTTCCGGTTTGAAATGTGAATGTGGCGGGGCGACGGAAATGTGCACCGGAAGTGGTCCCACCAGGTCTAAAGAAGATTCAGAATTTTTTCCCCCTACAATACAATTTTAAACTTCACTTATAGCAGTTAGGTTATTCAAATTTTTAAAGGCTCTTTCGTGTACAGAACACGAACAACGTATTAGAGCACATCATGTGCCAAATAGGTAAAAGTGGCTCTTTTATTAAGACAGTAATAAAGTATCATGGTTGTTTTTTCCGTTAATTATTGTACTTTATTATTAGAGACAACTGTTATTTTCGTAGTGCCCATATTATGTTTATTTTAAATATAGATACAATAAGGGTTGTACATAATTGAATTTGTCCCAATTTTGTACCTTTCTAAGGACGTGCAAATCAAATTTAAAGACTTTAAGTAATAATTATTATTCCCATTTTTGCATATGGTTTTTTGGTCAGTCAATTTTTCATACAATAGTTTTTTAGTTGATAACTGTAAATATAGACAATTGTCAGGCAATCATTGACAATCGGACAATTGTAACCTGACAATTTTGTGTAAGAAATTTAGACACACTGATCACAGATAACACCAAATACACGAACGTACTTTATTACTGACTCGTGCGACAACACCAGTTATACTGACTACTCAACACTACAACCCTAGTTCATATAGTAGTTATAACAACATCTTCCATAAACATCACTTATTTATAATACGAGTACATTCCTTAAATATCTTACATTTGTCATTACCAATTTACTTTATAAAATAAATTAATGCGCCAATAAAGTATTTGACTTAAATTTAATATGGCAATGGCAATCACTCATTCGAATGACCTTTGCCAGTGTCGTTAAAAGAGTAGGTACAGTCAAGTATGATGTGTACTTTAAATTCTATAGTTAGATAATAACAAACAAACAAATATGGTAATCATTCATTTGCTTGCGTCTTAAAGTAATTCCTTTCGATTAACTCTCGTTAGAAGAGTTTTATTTCACTTATTGTCACCATACTACTTTAAATTCTGTAGTTAGATGGATAGTTAGATAAATATAAAATATGGCAATCACCTTGCTTGTCGGTCTTAATTAATTAATATCGTTTAACTCTCGTTTGAAAACTTTGTCACTATTTTGAGATCGTCACCATAACAATTTAAATTCTGTAGCTAGATACAATCAAACCAAATCATTCATTTAAATTATTACGACCCATGTTTGCATCTTAAAGTAATTCCTTTAGATTAACTCTCGTTAGAAGAGTTTTATGTCACTTATTGCACCATACTACTTTAAGTTATGTAGTTGGATGCATAGTTAGATATATTTAAAATATGGGGAACTTTGTCACTATTTTGAGATCGTCACCATACCAATTTAAATTCTGTAGCTAGATACAAGTAAACCCGGGTAAAATCTGTGTTCCTTGGACCTGGTGGGCCCCATCTATCTCAGCCCCCTTGTTGTGGTTGCAGACGCTGCGGCTGCAGAGGGGGGCTGGGCCGGGGAGCGCGCGCCCTACTGCTCGCTGTGTCACAAGTGGTTCTCGCGGACGTGGTCTCTGCAACGTCACATGACGGACACGCACTTCTACGTACCGCAAAGTCTCGAGTGCGACGTCTGCGGCCGCTTGTACCGCTCTAGAAACTCCCTCGTCAGCCATCGCAGCCAGTACCACGGACCCGCCGCCGTCAAGAAGAAAGACGACCATCCCGCCAAGTAGAACACGCCAAGAGCAGAAAACGTCAACAGCAAAGGTTTGAAGTTATAATTGTCAACAAGAAAGATGACCAACCAGTTGATTAGAAGACGAAGAAAAGGTAATAACACGCCTCCAAACAAAACAAGAGGATAAAACGTCAACAACAAGGTTTGAAGTTATATTGTCAACAAGACCAACCGATTATAAGACGAAAAAGAAGTTGTAACACGCCTCCAAACAAAACAAAAGGAGAAAACGTCAAGACCAAAATTGACAACAAGGAACCACGCAACCCAATAGTAGATGAAGAAGAGGTTGTAACAAGACGTCTAACAAAACAAGAGATCAAGGTGTGAAGTTATAATTGGCAACAAGAACCACCCAACCAATTAGAAGACGAAAAAGAGGTTGTAACATGCCCCCAAACAAAACAAGGGAACAACACATCATGATCAAGATTTGAAGTTATAATTGTCAACTAAAAGATGACCACTCAGTCGATTAAAAGACGAATAAGAGGGTGTAACATGCCGCCAAACAAAAGCAGAGGAGAAAACGTCAACAAATAAAAGAAGAAAACGTCAACAGCAAGATTTGAGGTTAAAACCAGAACCAGAACAAGTAGAGGTTACAAAAATATGTAAAGAATATAAAAGAAGAAACGGCAATAATATTTGAGGTTATAACAGGTGTCAAGAACAAGATGACCACGAGGTCAACTGACAAGTGGTCAAGTAGAAGAAGAGGTTATAACATGCCGCGAACATAAAAGAACAGGAGAAAACATCAAGATAAAGATAGGTTTATAAGATGACTAGACCACGCGGACATATAAGAGAGGAAACATAATTAAGGTTTGAGGTTATAATATAATGTCGTAAACAGGAAAACGCTGCGAAGTGGAAGACACAAATGCAAATAAAAGATGGTCCTGTCCCCAAATATATCTACTTCCTCCAATAAAGACTGAATAGACCTCAGTTAAAAAATGATTTATCTATATACAAAACGAAGTTGCAATTGTATTATTTCGTCTAGAAACAATAAGAATGAAGATAACTTGATTGAAGAGAATCTGTAAGATTTTTAATTGATCTCAGTTAAAAAAGATGAAGATGTGGCAAAATTTATATTTAATTTCATCCAGTTCCTCAAACTCAAAACTGAATAAAAGTTGGCAATAAAAAACACAAGTTATGGAGGTCAAATAAGTCATGAGGATACCGTATTGTTTTGTTTAAATGTGGACACCGAATTTAAAGAAAAAGAAAAGAAAAAATTGCTTCGTCCAAGTCTTGATCTTGTTTTAAGTTTGCTTCAACAAATTGCTCAAAATAAAACTGCAGAATACTAAATTTATCGCGATTCTTAAAAATCTAAACAAATAATTTGAAGATAACTTCAAAATTATCTAAAGCTTTATTGCGTATTGTCTGCATACGATTATTTTGAAATAAAAGTTGAAATCATAAGGTTTGGTCTAATTTAGCAACGAAACTATTTTTAAAAATATTATGAATGTAATAATATGTAAATAATCTCAAAATTACCGAAAGTATTTGGATTCTATCGTCAATCGCCAAACCAATGAAAAAAAAAATACAAAACAACTATAAAAGAAGAAAAATTTATTCGGTACAAGATATGTACCCAAGTTGGACAAAAGATGTGACGATATTTCAAACAAATTTATTGTTTAGTTTAACCAGATAAAAACAACCTTCAATAGTACAAATAAAGAAGAATTATACAACAGTAAATTCTTCGGAGAGTACAAGACTGAAACGTGTACATACAATTTCACTACTAATCCAAAATACTCAGCCTTCTAACCGTGTTTAATCAGTATTACCTCCAGTATTATTATCTTAAGTGCTGCCTAGGTAGAGAAAATATAAATTAGCTTTGACTGTTTCACTGACTTGATGTTATAAATGTTCTCTCTCAGCAGTCAACTAATGCTTATTTTCTCTCCTGGTCAGGTGGTGGAAAGACAAGACAAAGACAAGAACACCGCTGTCTTGAGTGTGGTAAAGTTCTGCGCAGCAAAGTGACCCTCAGACGACATGTCAGGGATCTTCACTGTGAACAAAGTGAACAGTTCTGGTGCGGGATTTGTAACAAGGTCTACAGGACCAAGAATAGCCTCGTTGTTCATATGTGCAACTATCATGGCAAGAAGAAATCGTAGAAGAAGAAGAAGCAATAATCTTCTATTTAATCGGATCCACATCAGTTAGTTCTTCAATGACTCAATTATAAACTTAACTGAAAAGTTGTTGTCTATGGGACTCAACAGAAGATAATGGTCTATTCGATCAATTAATTCTATGACAAATTAACTGATTCGAACGATGAAGGTCTGGTGAAACAAATGGTCTATTCGATACAGATCCAAATTAATTAGATCAAGTTATTCAAAAGTTCTGTTACTGCACGATTAGTTCTTTGATTATCTAGACATTTTAATTTCTGAGCAAAGAAAATTAAATAAAAGTTGCTTAGACTTGATCCATGATTGTATGGTATGAGCAGTATAAAGCATAAATAGATTGTTGGATTACTGTTAAATGTTTCAATGACGATTAATTCATAAAATTATTGAATCAATGTTTAATAAATTGTATTAGGTATGGTACGTACACAGTTTTAATCCGTATGGCGAATGGATAATACTAGTATACCAATTAATAAATAAGTAACGAAATTGATTTCAAAATTAATGATTCAAATGGTTTATGTCTTGCACCTAGTATTCAAATACCATAGTTGGATAAATGGCTTATACCATGTTGCCTGGTACATAAATGAATGGAAGAATTGTATTATAATATGGTTGATGATCTAATATATCAAGAGACCAAATATACCATAGATGAATCTGAAATAATTACCTACCATAAAATGACATATATCTAATACCACAGTTTCGACATGGCGTAAGACTTACATAAAATGCAGACCTTTTATTACAAAATTAAGATAACCTTGTTTATCATGAACTGGTATCAAAGTGTTCCATAGTTGACTTAGCACATATTGGTAGACAACTAATTTCTAAGTGAACCGGAATTTGTCGTGAACCATTTAGCCAATGAGCAACGGTGGACAATCTAAACAAAATAGTGTATCGTCAGCGTCATGTTTATTGCTAATTAATTTAAATTGTGCCATAGTTATATGGTGGACAATCTAGCAAGTGAACCGTAATTCGTCGTGAACCATTTAGCCAATGAGCAATGGTGGACAACCAAATGAAATAGTGTATCTTCAGCGTCATGTTTGTTGTTAATTAATTTAAAAGTGTGCCATAGTTATATGGTGGACAATCTAGCAAGTGAACCGTAATTCGTCGTGAACCATTTAGCCAATGAGCAATGGTGGACAACCATGTCATGTTTGTTGTGAATTAATTTAAAAGTGTGTGAACAATCTAGTGTATCTGCAATTGTATATTATAATGATGGACAGTGTATTGTACATAATGTAAAATGATTTTGTATGAAGTAAAGATGTTTGTAATAAGGCGTTGTTGTTGTTGATTGGTTGCGAATGGGTTGGTGAATAATGAGATGGGCCGCGTCCTCCGTGTAAATATTGCTTCCCCAGTGTCGGTGCGGATGCGGACCAGAGTCTCAGAGCTTGTTCTGCCGTCAGGTGTGGACGAGTTCCGTTGTCAGCCGTGCAACAAAAGTCTGTCGTCACTGACGCGACTGAAGCGCCATATTCAGAACGTTCACATGCGGCCGTCGCGGGAACCCGTGTGCAACATATGCAAGCGTGTGTACAGCAGCCTCAACAGCCTGCGTAATCACAAGAGCATCTACCATCGCAACGTCAAGGATCGGAAAGTCGATGACTTGCTGCTTCCCCATCCTTTCTATCATCATCACCTCAACTGATTACTACATGCGTACATGAGAGTCGTAGGGCTAGTACACCGTAACTGCACTATACGGTATACCAACCAACAAACGCAATACTCTTTTAAACAAACAACCCGCACAAAACTTCTAAATTCGACAGTCTTTTTACCAATACCAACGAACATTGGCAATACTGTTTTAAAGAAAGAAACCTTACTAAACTTCTAAATTGGACAGTCTTTTTTAAAGAAAGAGTCCCATATACCCTTCCGTTTTTCAAGATTGCCCTTGATGTCAACATGGAAGATCTTCAAATTTTTAAACTAGTTCTAGGCAAAATTTTCGGACAATCGCATATATGTCAAACGAGAACTATACTACACGGTTTACCTACCCGTTTTTTCAAAATTGCCTATGTCCACATGGAAATCTTGAAATTTTTAAACTATGCTTGATTTAAAAACTAGGAGGAGCGATTTGAAGTTGTCTCGCTGTGGCAAAATAAAATTTGACATTTCGGTGTGAAGATCATCTTCACTTTTATTTTATTGCTATTGTCTTTTATAAACCACAAATTTTATTTCAATAATACAAGTTAATTTATTATATAATTTATTACCAAAAAAACACGGTGAAACGAAACAGTAACTGATAATGACAACAGCTGACGAGACAAGATGGAGAACAATCTATACAAAACTTGTTTGGTGTAAAACTGGTGTGACATCAATCAATCAAAAACGATCACTTTTTGCACTTCAACTTCAGATCCTAGTTTTTAAATCAAGTATAGTGCTAAGCAAAATTTTTGGACAATGGCATAACTGTCAAACAAGAACTAAACTGTACTATATGGTACACCATATTCGAATTCGAATTATGTCATTTCCACTTCAAAATTGGACAATTCTTGTTGTGTCCCATATACCCGTTTTTGCTAGATTTCCCTTGATCCAATCATAGAAGATCTCCAGATTTTTAAACTAGTTGAGTAATTTTTTAAAATTTGAATTATATTAAAATTTCTTGCATATTCTTTAATTGAGGAAAACGGGCTTTCAGAACATACCAACAAAAAATTCTTATCATATATAGTAGGTATGGTAGCATATTATATCTCCTGATATTAGTTTTATTCACGGTGTATAAACTATAGGTGAGGTCACTATAGAGACTGAAATCTGACAGATTAAGTGGGCAAGATGGTCGCCAAAGGGTCCCATCTTTTGATTGGTCAATAGTGTCAGTCAATGAGACAAGTAATAGTAAACCTTGAAATACAATAGAAACAAAAATACAAAATTGAAGGATTAACAGTACAAAATACAAGATCTCCTCGTGTAAATAGGAAGTGTTACATTACATGCCTAATTTTAAGACGGTTTCTAAATTATTGGAATCAATCTCCACGGAATGCTTTGTGTGAAAAATATTTTGACAGTTATTTCGAATTAAAAATATAGAAGTCTTGAACCGGATCCCGATAAGGAGAGACATCTAGCGGTCAAATATCTAAACTAGCCCACTTACGCCGTCAATAATTTCGCGCAATGCTTTTATATGGTCGTGACATCACCTATATAATATACCGTAGTTTTATCTTAGAAGTCTAGTTTGCTTTTAGTTAGTTAACTTATGCAATTATTAAACATTTTTAATAGTACAGTTCTTTAAGGCAGTTCAAGGAGGAAACCACCTTCCTACAAACAATAATCAATCAAGGAGATCTTCTTACCATTTTTTGTCTTTATCATTTATGACATTTTAAATTATTTAAATAGGAAGGCAATAAAAATCAGTTTAATATTCACTCTTCAATCAAAATTTATACTATGATGACACTGTTTACACGGATTCTCTGATGATTCTGGAATAAATTACTATTTTTAAGCTATCAATAAATTATTATTATTTCCAATGGGACCGTTAGCGCAAAGCTTAGCATAGGTGGCAGTATGGAGCTAGTTTCCGAAGTACGTATTACACGATAACAAGAAGACGTACGTATAATGTTACTGCGTGTAATTATGTCTTCTTTGTTGAAGTTTATACAACAATACCTGTGACAATACTACAATTATAACCATGTCATATTATCAAAGTTGGAAAGTCGAAGAGTTACAAAATGTATTGTTTCAAAGAGGTACCAAAACATCGGAACGAAAACAGAATTAATAGAGAGGTTACTTGAAAATTGCGAAATTAATACATAATTCAATAGTAGACAGTATCTTTTGTAAATATTAAGTTATTTTCTCCAATGTAGTTTATCCAAATTTGTCTCCTATGGTCCTTTGGGATTTTAAATCGCGTATTTTGACTTTCTTTGATTCGTTTCATACACAGGGTTGACGTTTCTAAGTCATCTGAAGGTTAAAAGAAATTAGCTCCCTAGCGAACCTATCGGGCGAAATATTGCGCTAACGGTCCCATTGAAGATTAAATTTAGCGACACCTCTGGCAAGCAATTCTCACAGGATGCATGAAAGACTTTAAAAAGATATAAGAGTAGCAATTTGGTATCCGTATACTGCAGTTGACAGAACAACGTTTGGAGGAAAGACCACTAGCCCTATACAAACAAACAAACAAACAAACAGACACAAAGAGAACAGAACTCTTGTTAAGAAAGAGATAAATATGTGGTGGTTGTTGGTGCGTGTTGGGTGGATGAGTAGCTCATCCTATCTCTCCATAACCTATCAATGTGTGTGTGTGTTCCCGGTCCGTTGTGGTGCGCAGCTTCCTCGGTGCCACTCAGACGGTTGTCGCTGCCGTTGCCAGTGTGTGCGTCGCACCGATGTGACGTGTGCGGCAAACTTCTCAGCACGAAACTTACGCTCAAACGGCACAAGGAACAACAGCATCTTCAGCCGCTCAACAACGCCGTTTGCACGGTTTGCCATAAAGTCTTTCGGACACTCAACAGTCTCAACAACCATCGGAGTATTTATCATCGTAGACAGAAATAATGAGTTTGTGTATTTTAGGCAGCCGATAGCTTTTCCTAAACGGGGTTCTTCCTAAACTCTCTTCCCGCATAGAGTCTTTCACGCTTCCGAATCCTAACGAAAATAATGAGGAAAGGAAACATTTCTAATTCATTTGTAACTTCGAAACAGGATTTAGAAGCATGTCAGAATCCATGAGATGAACCGGAGGTATTCCTAAAAACAACATTTAAACCGCAGTTATTCCTAAACGCAATTTGACCTATTCCTACTCCAACGATATTTTTACTGATCGTTCGTAGCGCTGGTGGCAAATTCTGCTGTAGTTTGTGAGATAAAATAAGTCATTCTGCACCCATATTCAGTAATAATATCTGGACTTACGTTACAATAACAGTGTTGAGTGTTGCTATGTCATAACTTACTCGAAACAATATGAATGTTTGAAAGACAAACATCCTTATTGCTATACTCTATTTAAAAACTAATCGGACAAATGTGAAGTTGGAAAGCTAAAACTCATCGTTTTTGATTGGCTGATGTAACACCAGTTTTACACGACACAAACTTTGTAATGTAAACAAACGAATGTTCTCCATCTTGTCTCGTCAGCTGTTATCAGTGACTATGTCGAGTTTTTCTGCTGATAGGTCAAATTTAATTTTGCCGCAAAAATATTTACACAGTGTAGATATGGCTCAGCGCGACAACTTCAAGTTTGTCCGTTTAGTTATTAAATCAAGTATAGTGTTGCCAGACCAGAGAAATTTTCCTTAATTCAACCTTTACTGAGGGAAATTAGGAAGAAATTGTATATTTAGGGAAAAAACCCAAAATATTATATCAAACATACATTATTATTCCAAGTATGTGAGTAAAGGTATATCAACAATTGGGTTTGCATTTGCATAGCAGCTAATGTAGAATGGGTGCTTTAGTGATTTAAAAATAAAATATGAAATATATTAGACAATGCAAATACGACAAAGATAAGTACCTATATACCTTTTGTTAATTTGCTCATATACAGATGTCCATGACCATAGTTCTCACAAACTATACCTACCAAGAAATTTAGTCCAATTCCTACCAGTGTTGTCACTGATCTAGAACAAACGATCTAAGTCTAGATTTATTTGTGTGATCTATGATCTGATTTAGATCTTCTTTATAAGGATCTTGATTTTGATCTAGATCTATGATCTCAAACATAAAAATTAAGTACGTAAGAGTACTACATATTTTTCTTACTTTCTAAAATATAATGTAGGTTCAATATTTCGTCTAATACTATTAATTGATCTTTTCAGAGATCATTAATAATCGTGAAGATCTAGATCTAGATACAACAATTTGCCACTAGCGCTACGGACGGTTTGGAAAAATTGGGTTTAGTAAAAAGAACGATTAGACGAGAAGGAATCATAAAAAATACGTTTAGGAGTAATTGCAGTTTGAAATGTTATTTTTAGGAATAACGACGATTAGGAAGAACTACGTTTAGGTAAAATTAAGGGCTCCCTTTCATTATTATTATTATTATTATTATTATTTGTACTGTTAGGACTACCTATATATACTTAGAATCGGTGAAAGGGACAAATACTTCCATATATTATATAATAATAATAATTCATAACAGAATATATTTATAATTAACTTTATTAAAAATATATATTTAAAAAAATATTTAAAAAAGCCTACAAAAAAATTTATATAGAAAGAGAGATCAGGACTTTGATTTGTTGTTATAAAGACTGAAAAATGAATAAATTTTTTAGAGATTTCGTTAGCGCTAAATTGATGTTATAATTTATATAAGACTGAGATATTTTGCTATATAAATTCGTTTGAGTTAGTTGAGAGAGATGTCTCCACGGTAAGCAATTGGTCTTGCCCCATTTTGTAACTCTATAGTTTGCATTGAGCATGAGTCAATGTTGGATGATGCAATATGATATTTTTATGTATTTGTTGTATTCATTATTTTTATTTATGTTTTCAAGAAAACAATATACATTTGTAATGTAGCTTGTGTTTTCTTTTGCTTCTCATAATCCGAGCCTGGCCCTTGCCACCTATTCACTCACGCCCCATGACTTGAACTAAGTACTTGCAATATTGTCAATCGGATCACACACCAGTTGCTAAGAAGATGATTACGCTGTTGTCACCAGAAGATTTATATAGACAACTGCGTCACATTCTAACTAAAACGCATAGGCGTCCGCAGGAGGGGCAAGGGGGGGCACTACCCCTCAATACATTAAACACAATCATACACAACAAGAAATCTAATCAAAAAGGACTCGTCTGCACTATCTAAACGACCTTGAACTACAATACCACGAAATATAATACATACGCAACAGTGGAGCCAACTAGACAGAGATAGTCTATTCGGGCCTTTGAGTATTACATGGTCTGCACATTTAAATTGAAAACAATTTATTTTATGCTAGCACAAAACACGCCAACAAAATAGTTTACTATTATTTAAAAGAAATGTCAGATAATAGTAATACCAGGCCCAGTTTGACTATCTCTGTCTAGCACATTAACGTTCACACACGGATTATTTTACGAAAATAATTCAGGATTAAAGAGCATGAAATAATCCGCAAAGAATCTTTGTGTGAACAAGGTTTCCACTTTTGTTTATGTAACTTATTTCGTACCGAAAGACAGTAACAAAACGATGTGCACTGCTGTCTTATGTCATTAGGCAGCCACTATATTCTTTAAAAAATTTAATCTGTCCTTAAAAATAAATTCCAAGTAGATTAAAAAAATGAGGGTAAATAACTCATATTTGAGGAAATTTAAGTACCATATGTAGATGTTTTACAACCTTTTTAAATACAGTATGGCTGCCAGTTATCTACCATATTCCACCCAGTATTTATTTTAATTGTAGAAGATTTATGCACCTAGTTGATTTGTGCATTTCTAGTATTAAAGAGTAGTACATAATAGTTTTGTTTCTTATTTTGAAAGTTACAAGAGTAGAAGACAAAAAGGCAGTTTAAGAAAGCGGCCATTTGGGGAACAGGGACTTTGAGGAAAATTTTTGTGGGTGAATCTAATTTGCTGACCAGAAAAAAAGCTGCTAACATGTGAACCATGTTTGCATAGCCTTCTTCAGAACCCTAGTGAAATTTACAAAACCTTACTGACTGGCTTTGTAGAGTTACACTATTCACATTATTATTTTGACTAAGGAGCACTTTGCGAACCACGTGGCTTTGTTTACTATAGTGAAAATTCACAAAACCTTCTTGACAGGTTATGTAGAGGTTAACTTTAGCTTGTAGTGAAGAAGACTACATGGTTCAAATATTTGATTATCAATAGTGGGACATTGGACAGAATTTGTGCACTATGCTAAAGATGTACGGTTCAAAATCGATTGTGGTCAGCTGTTGGAAGAGTTGCAATCAATTTCGACCATACATCTTTGGCATGAATACATGTGACGTATCTTTCCGCTATTAATAAAATTAAAGGTTCAAATGTTGGCTCCACAGATCTATATATATAAATTGTTCTATGTATTCCGTTTGCCCAACATATTGAGTAACGTACCCCATTCGGCGAATCAACCATTTCGTCACAATTCACAACCATTGTTGCTTCATTGTGACGAAATCGGTTTATTCGTTGGATGGACTATACGAACGAATCATTTTATGTGACCCAATATGGTAGCTGAATACCCACATTTCTTGTAAGATCAAGCTATCTGTCAATAAAATTTTGAGTCGTGGTCATCAGCTTTTTATCTGGTTAGCAAATTAGACACTACCACAACACAGGAGAAGACACTCCATATCTTAGCACTACTAGATTGGTGGCATTTCTGTTTACCCTGTGCGAGAAAGATCAGGACCATCGTACCGTTGTTTATCGTCATAGAATGCATGGTCCGACCTGGCCCGTATTTGCTCTCTCTTACAAGGTAAACAGAAAGGCCACACTTTATCCGCCCTAGTGTCCACTCCTGTCAAAGTAATCGACCGGGAGCTCATGACAGGTGATGGTCTCCGATTTCATACAGCATGCCTTTTGGAGGATACAATATTGACCCAAAGACAACAAAGAAAAGCGGGTAAACCTTGCACGCTTTCCGGTCATATGGAAAATTGCATTTTTCCACTTGCACAAAATTTTGGTTTTTCTCTAATTTAATAATGCATGCTCTTTTATCAAAAGAAACTTAAACACATTTAAAGTCTTAAAAATTATAGGCATGCGATACGCAGGATCCCAAAGGGCTCAAACGATCACGTGATCTTGTAATAAAAATATGATTTTCCGAGTTTTCATACAGCATGCCGATGAAAATAATTAACATTTGTGTCATAAAACACCTATAAACAAATTGGCATGCAGGCCTCGTTGCCCCAAGGATGGAAAAGTATTATGCAAGTGGAAATGCAATTTTCCATATGACCGGAAAGCGTGCAAGGGTTTAATACCCGTTTTTCTATGTTGTCATAGGGTCAATATGCTATCCTCCAAAAGGCATGCTGTATGAAATCGGAGACCACCACCTGTCATGAGCTCCCGGTCTAGAGGTTACAACGTATCTGTGGTTCCTTCAATGCTGGCACTCCTGCGTGAAGGTTGCGATTTTACCCCTTGCCACAAATGACTTTTTGTATTAATTCAAGTCTTGCTTTCAAGAAAATGTTGCATCCGGGGTATTTCAAACAGGGCGCTATTTTAAACAAGTGTTTAACATGTACTAAGTTACCTATTTTACTACTTCTGGTACTTGATGCACATGATTCAAAGAAATTATTGAGCACCACGCCAGAAAAATTTACTGGTCGTACATGCTTCAAAGTGCTTCGAAGTGCGCAAATTCGAATCACTTTAAAGCTTCAGGCAGACATGTACTACAACCGGTAAATGTTTCTGGCGTGGTTCTTAATAATTTCTTTTAATGTGAAAAGCAATCAACATCGACGTTTCGACTGTAATTCAGTTTTCCTCAGGGTTATTGGTTATTAAAAATTAAAGAATCTCATGTAAAATATTTTATAGAAACCTTTTTTAAAAAGAAGATAAAACAGTCATCAACCAACTGTTACGTAACATGTACATGTGTGTTGAGTTTTATCTTCTTTCGACGAAAGATTTCTGTAAAATAGTTAACATGATATTCTTCCCTGAGGAATTTTATTTGACATTATTAAATTGACTGCTTCTTCAAAAGGGTTTTTATTAAACATCCAGTCGAGAAATGAATCTCTCATTGAAGTCCCTTAGTAGTTGTTAGTACATGTGATGTAACATTTTGTTGAAGACAAGACTTACGATCATCGATCTTATACTGTCTAGATACCGCATGCGCCATTTGTTTGTGATCGCAACATATAAGAGTGAGAGGACACCGCGGTCGGATCTTGAAGGTGTATTGCGGGCATAAATCGGAATTTGGTTAACCTGTAATACCAGTGTTGTTTGACATGAAGTTTTGATGTTTGACTAATTGAAACGAACAAAATAATACGTTGCAACCCGCAATACACTAGACTCTTATATGTTGCGATGACTTTACAATGATGCGGTATGTAGAGAGTATAAGGTACTCTTGACAATGGACAATGAACGGTAGCCCCCCCTCGCCCTTGGAATAAGTGCGGACGTCCATGGATATGAGCTATAAGTCTACTGGTGGCAACACAGAAGTTACATTGTCACGTTGGCGAGCAGTGTTTTTGCTGTGTTGCAGGGGGCTCGCTGAAGAAAGTGTTCACATGTCAACTGTGCGGGAAAGTGTTGTGTTCTAAAGCGTCGTTGAAGCGGCACATCGCGGACAAACACGCCGAGCGTCAGGAGGAGTACCGGTGCGTGATCTGCGAGCGCGTGTACTGCTCGCGCAACTCGCTAATGACGCACATCTACACCTACCACAAGTCCCGGCCCGGTGACATGCGGCCTAGTGACATCGACATTAAGTTCTTTTAGGATTTAGTTACTTTGCGTTCCCCGCTAGCCGCAGGTACCTACAACCGCTCTCTAAGTCTCATTAATGCTTTCTTTAATAACATATTACGCTTCTTATGACTTGAGTTTGCTTTGTGTTCGTTGCACTCGCATGTCCTTTCTTTATGTGTAACCCACCTTCACTGAGTTGTAGTAGCCCCAGTGTTCGTGTGCTTGTTGTACGATCGGGTGGTATTGCTCCAGGCATAACGTATCGGATGCCGCCGCCGACGTCCGGTGGGATTAACGAGCCGCAGGAGTGCCCGTACTGCCGGCGGACGTTCTCGTGTTACTACTCGCTCAAGCGCCACTTCCAGGACAAGCACGAGCAGTCGGACACGCTGTACGTGTGCGAGTTCTGCCACCGGCGCTACCGCACCAAGAACTCGCTCACCACGCACAAGAGTCTGCAGCACCGCGGCTCCAGCGGCATGCTCAAGCGGCTGCTCAAGACCACCGCCATCAAGAATGTGCTCAGTCAGCAGCAGCCCCCTCCTCACTTGCAATGAAATCTACTTACTACTACCACTAATCAAGCCTAAAACAAACGTCGTCGACAAACTTCACATCTTCCATGTGGCACTAAACATACACGCATCGATCCTAACCAACCAACCAACACACTTTTAACCATCACCATTCACAAATGGTATCAAACTTATCGAAGTTAAATTATAAAACAAGACATCACCATTAACAGATGGTCTTAACATTCAAAATAATCAAACTTATCGAAGTGCATCAAACTGTCAATGTAAGAAGGTCTTACTAATGTAGCATTCAAAATAATCAAACTTATCTAAGTAAGTTTATGCACCAAACTGCCAAATTTAAATTATAAAACAAAACATCACTATTATCAGTTGCTCTTACTAATGTAGCATACAAAATAATCAAACTTATCGAAGTGCATCAAACTGTCAATGTAAATTATAAGACAAGAAGGTCTTACTAATGTACCATTCAAAATTATCAAACTTATCGAAGTAAGTTTATGCACCAAACTGTCAATGTAAATTATAAAACAAGACACCTCCATTATCAGATGATCTAAGTGAACCGCCCTATTATCTATCTTTCTCTTATTGATACATTAGTAAGTTTGACAGTAAAAATGTTCATGTCAAACGGTCATATTTTCATCAAACTGTCAATGTTTTCATGTCCAACTTACTTATGTGGAATTCAAAGCATGCAAGTCTGTTTTGTAAAATTTTGAATGATACACTAACTAATGTAACGTACGTAGTTTCTATTAAACAAATTTGACAATGGCAAGTTTTAGAAGAAAGATTGACAGTTTGATGAACTGATTCCAAATTCAGAATTTGTTAATGCCTCTTGACCTTAATATTATTAACAAAAAATCGTGAATGTTATTGGTGGTTTTAAAAGTGTTTGATGTAGTATTGGTTGATCGATGTACAAACGTACCTAACAATTACACTTACACAAATAACACTACTCGATATTTTAGAACTTTTATGAATTACTTATAAGTCGATAATAATAATATTTACAACTACAGTAGCTTTGACTGTAGAACAAACTACTGTTTGAAAAGAAATCAGGTGTCGAAATGCTCCACGAAATCACAAAAGTACAAATCAACAAAAACAAACTAGGTGTATAATGATATTAACGAGAAACAGAGAAATAGTTTACTACTACTATATAGTTATACATTCTCAGATGAAATTTATGAAATCGTTTAGTGGTCTCCACATAAGAATAAGCGCATTTCAATAATACGATGTTCGAAGTAGGTTAAACATATCGTAGACCTCGGAATCATATCAAAGTTATCATGAAATCTGCCAATTGAAAACGATCGCTCATACCTGCCCAATCCAATCCCCCACTCGTTGGACATTCCAATCTTCTGTGATTTGATTTGATTTCCCAGCTAGTGTTTAGTTAGAAATGTAAGAGTTGTTGAGGTTATGTACGACGGATACTTGACGCACACAGGCTATGAAAAAGCGCGGGAACGTGAATGATCAATTAAATAAAATAAAGTAAATGCTCTTAGGTAGGAATTAATGAACTTGGGCATTGTTAGTAGAAGCGGTGCCCATGTGAGTACATATCGTTCCAGGGTTACATTGTTTTCTCATATAGTTGTATATAAGTATATTATAATGTGCCAATTGGATAGTGTATCTCATTATTATAACTTGAATAAGTGTCGTAAAGTTGTTAAGGCAGTATTTGATTTGTTCTTCTTATTATTAATGTTTAGGCACATTCCGTTTGATTCTAAATCATTCATTGTTTTGGAATGTACACATTTAGTGCTGTGAAATTTTAAAGAAATCTAAGTTTCTTTTATTTAGTTGTGATACGATTGTACCAAAGAAAGTGTCATTTTTTATAATTCGAAATTGTTTATCGTATCAAAAGATAAATTTTGAATATATATTTCTATTTGTGCCATACATTGACATCAAAATGTCTATAATTAAAGTAAATTCTCTATTTTGAACGATGGTTGGTTTTATTGTATGGATCTAGTTGTAGCACTGTAAGTTCGAACTTCATAGATGGGTTATTATCTACATATCCAGTCATGCCAACAATATACAGTTGCAATTTTTAAAATTGATTATATATAATATATTATATTGAAGAAAAAGCAGTATTAACATTTGTACCTAAGGTGGTAGTAATTTAGATATTTTATAAAAATTAAAAAATTATATACAATACAAAGTTTAAATTTCTAAAAAATTTTGGTCCGATATGACATACGGTAGATTTTGTTACGAAATACGTCATTGGCGTGACATCTAGTATTAGGTTGGTGTCTGTTGGTGGACATAGTGTTGTGACGTAGCTTTAAACCATTGCACTGCCCTTCCGCCATCGAGGTCTCACATTTATGTGCTAGATCTATTTGTTATTCTTTAGTTCCACACACAGGCTTCTACGTACCATCACAAACATCCTTACCATTTCAATGGATTCCTTCATGCTTCAGTTCAATCAATGCATTCGAAATTCTTCTTTTCCCAAGACTCATTCCCTTTGACAGAAGCATGAAGAAATCCGTGACGTCATGGTGACGTAGTATCAGCTGATCGGCAGCCATCTTGTATTTAACTAAGGCGCTAATTTTAAAAACAAGTTATTTTTGACATGTAACGCACCAATCAGCTAATATTATGCATCAATTAATTTATTATAAATGTCAGATAAAAAACAGTAACATTTAAAGTAAGGCCCGGTTTACCTATCTCTCTCTAACGCACGGTTATCTCAACAGCTAAGATAATTTCTGTGTATAAAGCTTGGGGTATGTGATGAAGTAAAATATGTACCAATTTTATAAACGGTTTGCTTTTACTGCACCAATTTTGTGTAGGTAATAAGTACCTACTTCAGTATTTGCCTCTATTTTGAGAACATTTTTCCTCAAAAGCAAATATTTTTTATTTACAATAAATACAGATACATGTACATGTGTTTTACCTCATTACCTACATTTTTATGCATGTGCCTTTTTATTTATTCTTTGCTATTGCAAGCATGAAATTATAACACAAGTAAGATCAGCTGATTGGTATATTACATATGTCAAAAACATCTGTGTAATAAAGTAGCAGCCATTTTATTTGAATTTGGGCGCCAATTTGAAACAAGATGACATTCATTTTTGACGTTTGACACACCAAACAACAGATTTTACATGTGTCATAAGTTTGTGTCAGCAAGCAATTTGATTTCTCGACTATAATATCATGATTACTCCCAAAACAAAACTTTTTGCAGCGATAATCTATATGCACTAACAAAAATACACAAAACAGTAAAACTAGAGTAGGTATAGATCATATTTTCGCTGCAAAAGTCACGTTTAGGAGGAACATCATTGTGACTTATACTCTGTTCGAAAATCATACGTAACGTTCAGCCCTGTACACACATAGATTCTTTGAAGATTCTTTCATGCTTCTGAATCCTGAAAGCTATCAATTAATCAGAAATTCTTCCTTTCAAAGACTCATTGAAGATTCAATTTAGCAGTGCTGCTATTTGACAATCAAGTCTGACCAGGTTTGTTCAGAATCTTAAAGAAGAAATGAATCACAAAAGAATCCTAGTGTGAACAGGGCTTTAACCAATCAGAAGGCATGAATAACCTACGTATGGAACAGAGTATAGACAGACACCTTTGTTGAACTTAATTTGCGCGCGCATGCTTGGTCATTGGGCATCCGGTTAGAGGAAGTGAGTACGATAGATACAAAGTTACATGTGTTGAGTGAGACAGCAACATTGCTGCGCAGTACGCTGTGACAATAAAAAGTGCGGTCAATTCAAATTTGACAATTTTATTTTTTATTTTTTAAATGTAGGGGAACAGTTCAATTCAATTTCAAGACATTGTGCTACTTGAACAATTTAGTACGCAACAAAATCTAAAAAAATTGTACAAATCTGTCGAAATACGCACACATCACCAGGATTAATCCATTGACGTCACTTTGACATCAGAGTAACTCATAATTTTTAATTATTCACCTTGATATTGTGCATTCTACGAAAATGTCAAAATAAATGAACCATTTATACCAAAAATATTGCTCACTAAATATTTGCCATTTGTGTTTACTGTCAAAATTGACACTTATAAAATGTATAAACGTCACGTGCATCACTTGACATTTGACACAAACAAATACAGATCGAAATGTCGAGTAAATTTTCCCACGTATCGAAGATTGTCACTGATCATAATATTGCCCAAACATTTTGGAACGTCTTCAGAATACCTAATTTATGAACGTTTGGAGATAACTAGAGTGCCGAACGTAGTTTTGGAACGTACCCTGCGCACCCATTTGCTGTGTCAGTCAACACATGTTATTTTGATTTTGTATCGCATCACTTCTGTTAGGATGGTTTAACCATTTGTTGTTGTTGTCAATGATTATCAAACCAGCCTTGATTCATAACTTAGTAATATTTGAATATGGTAAGGAAAAGTGTTATTTTGATTTTGTATCTATTGCATCACTTCTTCTGTCAGGATGGTAAACCATTTTCTTGTTTACTGTTGTCAAATGATGATCAAACCAGCCTTGATTCATAACTTAGTAATATTTGAATATGGTAAGGATTTGATTTTGTATCTATTGCATTACTTCTTCTGCCAGGATGGTCAACCATTTTGTTGTTTACTGTTGTCAAATGATGATCAAAGCAACTTAGTAATATTTGAATATGGTAAGGAAAAGTGTGGTGATGTAAAAGCCTGTGAAGTATTATTTCATTCCTCATCGCCCGCAGCCACATTCCAGTCTCACTGTCTTTTCATCTACTACTAAATAATAAAACCTCTTTAAAGCAACAAGATGCCTTGGATACAGTACAAGTCAACGCAATGTTATTTACACCATTTTTAATAATACTATACAAATGGACATGTAAAATTGCTGTATAACTGTATACCTCATGAAACTCAGATCGAAACGTAATATGGTACTTCCCCACAAAATACAAATGTACTTATAATGTATCTAGTTATAATCAGTAACCCAGAATCTCGCGTGTGAACGACAAGCGAGTTCTGTTAGCTTTTAGTGTAGGCAAAGGTTGCAGGGGTTAATTTCGCGTTTGCAGATTGTACATATAGGTCATCAACCAATAGAGCTTCGAGCTTTTGCGGTATATAGTTTCATACTCCATTATATATAAATACAATACAGACACTTCCAATTTTGCAGTTATTTTTAAGGCTTCATTTTTATATTTAATTTATATTTTATCTAATGACTTTTGTTATTTAAACTTTATGATGAATATATGATAATTACAATTGTTGGTGTAATAAAATCATTATAAAGCTATTGTTGATTCCTCTCTTCCCCATACTAACACTTTTTACTACAGATTTTTCTACAATTTAGTCTGAAGCCTTCTTCACACATGGATTATCTGAGGAAAAAAATAATTTACTATTTTGAAGCTATAAATGAATTAGAAATTCTTGTTTCCCAAGTCTGATTAAGAGGCCCGTCTACTACCTAAAATCCAGCATAAAATGTACTAACGTAGCGAGTGTTTTGTGGCCAGTACAAGAATGATAAAATTTTATTTTAACCAGTATTTAATAGAGAAAGAATGAATCTACAGATGTGCCTTTTTAAAATTTTAATTAAAAATTGTACATATAAAATATAAAAATTCCGAAAATGCACGAAAGAATCCTCAAAGAATCCATGTGTGAACAGAGCTTAATTCTTTATCTACATTTAATATTGCTAATATATTGTTGATTGTTGTACATATTTTGCATGATTGTCCTAAAATAACTTTTACTAATACTCTTGATTTCTTTATTAATTTTTGATCTTTTTAAAGTAGCTACACTATCCGCTCAATAATAAGTGCTTTACCTCATTTAATTTTTGCAAATACACGTTTTATTAATTCGAGAGGAAACGCAGTGAAATCGTAGATTTGGATGTACATTATAAATCATAGGTATCCACTGATATAAAAAAAATTACACTGAAATTCAATAGTACGAGGTAATTATTTTTTTTGTAACTGAAACCTTTTACGTTCGATATCTCAGTAATTATTGCGGTGGTGACCCATTGTCGTTCTTTTTTAATAAATACCTCAGATATTAAAGAATAACATATTCGTTTTCCAAACATGTGTTGGGTTGTTATGATATAATATTTTCTAATCGTTTAGCTAAACTACTGTTAACCTCCATATTATACGCAATGTATTTTAGCGCGTTTTAGTGTCAACTTTCTAGTTTTTAAAGTCAATTATCTTCGTTATTTCAACGGTTACCTATGAATTTTAATTTTTATCCAAATTCTACGACTTGTAATAAATGTTAATTGTGTATTAATTTGAGTCTATAGCTGTCATCTATAGAATAATGTAGTACTTCGATATAACTATGAAATTCAAAATTGAAAGGTATAGGTAATGTGAACGATAATGAAAATGTTTGCTAGTGTAATTCCATTTCTCATCTCGACCTATCAGATTCAAGAAGACCATCGTCCTATCTTACCCAACGCTTTTTTCTTAGCTGAAATGAAGTAAGTATACTTACAAAAAACGCTTTTTTGGGTGTGGCAGCCTCACATACTGTAAATCATCGTTAGGCAGTTTCCAGCCATCTATTTTAATTAATAACCGTAGTAACTAATTAATTTGTACATTTTTATTTGCAATTTGATTTTAATGCACTTTTAAAATATAATATGAGCATGAACTAATTAATTAAAAACTAATCATTATTATAAATTAAGGTAAGTACATTTTATGATATAAATAGTTATCATTTAGATTCATAAAAAAATTCAATCATTTTATGATAACTATTTAATTTAGATTCACACAAAAATTCAATCATTTTTAATTTAGATTCATAAAAAAATTCAATCATTTTATGAGAACTATTTAATTTAGATTCATAAAAAAGTACCTAGATTAAAAAATTTTGTCATATTTTTTTTTAAAATTTGATCAAAATGCGCGGTAAACCAATATAATATCCTTTCTTTCTGGTTGCTAAGGTAACGTTTAGAATACAAATAAAAACATAAACACATCAATATTTTGTTTTATATACTACCTTCACTTCACTTTCTTCTACAATTAATTTCTTCTACAGTTTAAACAAAATTAAAATAAAATGCCAAAAGTGAAGCTTTTGGTACTGGGTCCAATTGGGGTAAATATTCAACAAAAATAATAAAACATTTTCTTCATTAACATGAAATTGCAGTGTGGCAAATCCAGAATAAGTAACTATCTAGCCGACGCCACAAATGGGGCTCTGCCCTCCGATTTGAGGCCCACCCATGGGGCTAGAATTTTAGAATTCGACGTTGAAAATTTAAAAGTACATAATAATGGTAACGTCAATGCTGAAGTTCAACTTTGGGATGTCAGTGGAGACGAAAGGTAAGATAATTTTATTTGAGACTTTTAAATAATAGTTAATTACTTTTATGCGTGTATAATAATCTAATAAATCACAGGTTTTGGCTACTAAAGTTTGCTGTTGCATAGCAATATCTCAAAAAATTAATTGTTGCTAAGAAAAACAGAAAAAGTAAAACTAAATTAAGGTCGCGCTCGAAACTGTTTTCAGACAGTCATTTTTATGCACTTTATCTGCATAAATTTCTGCAAATAGGAACAAACAATAGGCATAAATAATATCAATACAATCATTAGAGTTCCTAGATTGCCCTATGCTAAATAATAATACCTGAAAATAAATATAATTTGCACTAGAAATTAAAGAAGAAGGGGCAAAATTCATCAAATTGCAATGAATTTTTTACAAAATGAACTATTATTAAAGACAAAATTTTTAGAATAAGGCAATTAGGAATGTATATATTTTCATTGTGTAACATAATTTTCAATGTATGTACGTTACATCGTTTATTCGACATTTATGCAGAAAGCATGTGCAAAATGAGCCAAGTAAAAGTTTTAAAATGTCGCTGACGTAGCACTAGTAGTTACAGAAAAACACATTTTTTAAAGTCATATTATGATCTATAAAATATTTTGACAATTATCGGGTTAAAAACATCATTACAGATTTCATGTTACGGTTTTTCATTTTTAAGCGCACAAAATTGGCGACTATTTAAATAGATGAACTTAAAAATTGTCCAATTTAAATTTTCTAATATTTGCTTCAAATTTAAACAACTTTATGTCATTTCACGTTTACTAAAATGAATTATTTATGAAATATACAGGATGATTCACAATTTCGTACATATATTTTATGGAATATTAGCATAAGTGCTCAACTTACTGGACAAACAAAAAGATATTTTTAAATTCGTAAATTTTAGGGCAGTTGTTACTAGTACATAATGAATATCTGACTAATTATGAATGTAATCAAATTAAATTTTAATTAATTATGCAATGTACACTTAAAAATTAAGTAAATTTATGAAATTTCCTGTGTAATTCATGAGTATTTTATTGTTAAACGCTTGTTTATTAGGTATATGACATGCTGGCCGGCAATTCGAAAAAACTCAGATGGAATAATATTCGTTTACTCCCCAAACGATAACACAGGACCTCGAAAACTTGATTTGTTTTATAATTATTTTGTTAATCAATTAGGATTGACCCCTCGACAATGCATAGTACTTGCTAACCATAATGAAGATGACAAAGATCACGAAACTAAAGGCTCAAAATTAAGTAAGTATAGAGTAAATTTTGTATAACTCAATATGCTTTTTGACCAATAAAAGTTATTCAAATATTCAATGCTAATATATATTTTTTTTTGTGTATAGCATCAAATTTTCAACGAATTTCCCAAGCATCTGTAAACATGGATACATCGAGCGAAAAATTAAGATACGATTTTAACCAATTTTTATCAAGTGTTGTTAATAATTTGTAATTTAGTATTGTAATAAAAATATTGTAGTTTAATAAATAAATGAGTTTTTTATTAAATATTATTATTATTTTTACCAGCAATCCCAAAAAAATGAAATATTAATAGTGACGTAAAGAACCAATGACTGGCCGTAAGCCATAGTTCCGATACAACTAGTAACGTATAGTAACTCACAGGTTACATTTTTAATATGCTTCCCTCCTCCTGTTCAAGATAATGACGTCACAAATTTTTTTCTCAATTTAAGTACCTACTAAAAACAGCAATGTTTAAATAAAGTTTTATTTTTACATATGTTTTCGATTTAACATTAAGCCCTGTTCGCACGAGGATTCTTTGAAGATTGTACCAAGATTCTGAATCCTGGAAAAGAAGTTTTTTTCTTTATAGTGAGAATTATGTGTTTAATTGCGGTGCCGCTAAATTGATTCTTCAATGAGTCTTGGAAAAGAAGAATTTATAATTTATTGATTGCTTCAAAACCATATTGTAAGTATCACTAGAAAAAAACATCTTTTCCAGGATTCAGAATCTTGATAGAATCTTCAAAGAATCCTCGTGCGAACAGTAATAGAAAACTCATTTTTAATACCATGCAAGTATTGTCAATTTCCTAAATTTTCCTTTGTTAATTTTATTAATAATATATTGAGGAATTATAACAATGTTCAATTTTCCAACAATTTTGTTAAATAATAAATATGTAAATCGTGTGCAGTAGGCAATAGATAACAAATTGTCAATATTTTTATTTTTTAAAGCATGATTGTTTTAAAATAAACTCTTTTTGAGTAAAATCTCAACCGTATAAATTCTTGGAGGGAAGTAAAATAATTGAGTCCGGCTCTGTGCATTACATCTGCTATGAGCATAGCTACAAACAGATACAAATCTAACTTTACTAATTAACATTAAATAATAACATTAATAATAATAAATAACTATTTATTAGATAATTAGATCAGTTTATTGACATATCAACAAGACAAAAGTATGTGTTGCACAACAACTGTTCATCATATGTTTTACATGACAACTTAATGACATAAATATAACAACAGCTTTCCAGTACAAATTAATTTAAGTTAATAATGATAAGTGATTAATTTAATGATTACTGTACTATAAATTAAAAATTAGCAACAAATTAGTGTTATTAAAAGGGTCAACTAACATGAACACCACGCAAGTTACATAACCTCAAACCTAAAGGTTGTAGCGCGCTGACAAGCATCATAACCAATCTTAATGTGTTTGTTTAAAGCGTTTATAATAAAATATAATACATGTTTTTTTACTTAATATAACCTTATCTATTTATATATCACAATGAAACAAAATAACATAGATTACGAAGCAGGTAAGTTATCATTTTCAAAAGTAGATCATCTTGTAAATAAGTGGATTTTTGTAGAATACTACAAGATTAAAAAAAATAATAGATGTCTAGCTAAAGCCTTAGCTGCCCAGCAGCAATTAACCAAAAGATTCCAAGATGAGAACAGCTTCTTACAGAAAAAATTGTACAACTCTTCTACTCTCAACATGGTAAGTGCAGCTAAAGCCTCATTCACACAAGCATTTAGCTTCAAAGTTTACATTATATTTAAGTTTAAAAACTTAACATTCACACAAAAAGCTCGAAATAGCTTTAAGCCTCATTCACATAAGCATTTAGTTTGAAGGTTTACATTCATATTTAAGTTTAACAAACAAAGCATTCACATAATGAACTTAAACAGCTTTAGTAAGTGGTAAACATAAACTTAAAATTTGGAGGATTCAAACTTTAGTGCTAGAAAACGAAAAGTGCTGATGCTCTTACAGTTACATGAACTTTAAATTTTAAAATATTTATTAAGGCTGGTTTATGATGGATTAAATTTACAAATTTAGATTTAGAAATATAAAATGTACAAATCTACCTTTGCTGGTTCCCAATGAATTTAAGGAATTTATGATTTATTATTTACATTTAAAACATTTTAAATCTGACCAATCACAGGCAAATATTATTAAACATCAGCTGTCATTTGGTTTATTAATGCTATAAAGGCTGGTTTATAATGGATTTAATTTACGAATTTATTTAAAACTAGGTACTTCTACTGATATAATTTTTCTAGCAATACGATAAAACAATAAATGAGTTGCTAAAATTCGCTAAAAAGAATTTAGACAAATGCGTGGACCTAGCAAATAACTTTAGCGATACCTTACTACTTTGCCACGAAGGTGCAAATTTAAAAAAGACATTGGACGGTAAGTTATCCACTATTTGAACTTTGTTTTTGTTAATGTTTTACACAAATTCAGGTGATAACGATGTAAATGATTTATACAAAGTGAATTTAAGATCAAATTCACCTGGGTCCCACAAAACTCAAGCCGTTAAGCCAATGGTGAGCGGCCACGTCATACATCACCCAACTATTAACCTGTCTAGGTTAACCGAGCCCAGAATTTCTGGTAATTAATTACATCCGAATAAATTGCCAACCAATTCATGTTTTTAATTTTTTCAGCCGCACTTCCAGTTGAAAATTCAGTACAAAACCACATTTCGTCATCGGTAAGTGATTGGAAATATTTTTAAAATGTTTTATATTATTTTTGTTTTGTTTTCTAGAGTCCTCCACTTAATAATCATGAACCAATGCTGCATTCAAACTCTCATACTCGTTTAGCAATACAGGGATACTTAGGAGAAAGTGATAGTAAGTTATTTTTTTTAATAATACTTGAATTGAAGCATTCGCAGCCCGAAATTTGTGAAGTTTGTCATATGGCAATGTGTACTTGCGTTCACACCACCAAAATTTGGTGTTGTGAACGCAAGTACACATTGCCATATGACAAACTTCACAAATTTCACCGAATTTCGGGGTGTGAATATATTGTAAGGCATTCGAACAGTCAAGCTGACCACTTGTAATAGAATCTCTCCGTTATTGCTTTGAATTTCAAAGATCGTCGCACGGATTGAGAATTTTAATCGGTCGAAGTGGTTGGATTCCACTATAATTACTACCATTCTGTAATTGGGAATAAATCCTGTTGCAAAATTAAATTGTATAGAGGATAGTTTGATTTTCAGTAAAGTAATAACTTAATCCGAACTTATTCAGCGAAAAAATAATGTGTTTAACATGGCAAAATGCAGATTTACTGCCTAAGCTAGATTCGTAGCCTCGGCTGCACCTCGTCTATGAAACTCTAGCCGCGGTAGTAAATCTATTTCTTTGGAGTGCAATTTATTGTGCGAATTTTGACAAATACTTTTGACTCATGATGTAATATCTGCTATTTAATTTTTTCTGAAGTTGTGTAACATCCTGTGAATATTATACCGTGTGTGCTGTTACTCAGCAATTAATTTTAGTTTCAGAAGATGAATCTGATGACAGTTTCGAAGATGACTTGACGAATTCAGGAACAAATCTTACACCTCCTCGATCAGCAAGAAGGTATGGAATTAGTAACAAAATAAAAAGGAAGCTAAGAAAAAGAAATATGTAATGTATGTAATTTTAAGTTACTTATAAGATGTTTCATTTTTTTTTCACGCAGTCTTGGACCGTTGCTTGAGCTCAGTGAAGAAGAATCCGAAACTCCCAACAACAGTATTACAAAAGAGGTAAAACAAACACCCTGTATACATATTATCACGCCTTTCACCCAATTAGGGCTCGGCAGCCTCACATACTGTGAGTCCTCGGTATAAATATATTTTTTACTGTGTGTGCGGTTATCAGCCGTTAATTCATTCATGGTTGTTAGTGGAGAGTAAACAACAGCGAAGATTTTTTGTGCAGTTCGAATTTATTCGGTCCAGGTATCATTTTAATTCACTTTTTTACTCAACTACTCAACAATTATCGGTACCGCCAACTCAGTCATTTAAAAATTTTAAGAGAAAGATACATAAAAAATAATATTTCCGTCTATTAAGGTGCAAGCTGTTTCATAATATCATTTTATTAACTGCCGTTTCATAATTTGAGCACCATAATGGCGTTCATAATATACCAAGAACCATAATAAATATATTATGGTACATAGTACCATAATAAATAATAGAAGCAATTTGAAAATTATATTTAGTAATAATAGAAAGAGCACAAATGGTTTTAGTAATTTATGCAACACGGCAGCAAAATAGGATTTTATTTATAGACGAGGCGCAAGCCGAGTTTTTAAATTAGGTGAGTCCTTTAAAACTCAGTTGTGCACGTGTTACATACAAAAAAATTCCTATTCCAGCCATCTTTTATTTCGCGCACTGTAATTGGCTAAACGGTGGTGGTCCCTAGTCCAATTTCAAATATCGACAATAATATCAATGAGTCCGGGTGGTTGGATTCCACTATACTAACGTTTACCCCATATACCATTCTGTAATTAGATATTGTTTTAGGTCCGCATAATGCTCGAACCCCTACACTTAGAAAATGTAACACGCCGATACAAAACAGTAAAATTCCACGAAGGTAAGTTTCACACATAGATTCTTTTAGGATTCTTTCATGCTTGCGAATCCGGGAAAAAAAGAAATTCACTGATTTGAAGCTATGATTCACTAATTTTCCTTAAAACAAATTATTTATTTAATATTAAAAAAAAAAAACTTACTAGCAGGTAAAATTAGATATATATATATATATATATATATATATATATATATATATATATATATATATATAGGTGAGTCAGCTAAGTGTTCCCTATTTAATTTGTTTGTAAAGTCTCAAGTTTTTGTGTAAAGTCCGCCAAATTTTTGCTGTAAATACAGTAGCCACTTGAGTTTTTGTTCGCAAAGTTTTATCATTATTGCTCTATTGCTTCCTAATTGGTGACTGAAATAATGATTAATTAATTAATGATTAGTCAAACGACTATTTGTAGGATTTTAAAGGACCTTAAGTGGCATCCTTATAAGATTCAAATTCTGCAGGCAATTTCTGAAGAGGATAAAGCAAACCGATTGGAATTTGCAGAAGACGAAATTGAACGAATGAATGAAAACCCTGGTCATCTGAATAACATCATGTTTTCTGATGAGGCACATTTTCATCTTGATGGTGGATTTAATAGACACAATCATCGGTATTGGTCAGATGAAAATCCCTACTGGATTGCCGAACAATCCTTGCACTCCCCTAGAACGACTGTTTGGGCTGCAATTGGAGATTTTTGATTAATTGGTCCAATTTTAACATTGAAGTGAACCACTCGTGAAGTTTTTGTCTGATCGATTTGAAATTTCGGCAGTAAAAATTCCTTTAGATAGTTCATGTTTTGCAAAAATTTCGTCACTTTCTGATAAAAATTGCCTAAGTTATAAAAAATCCAAATAGGGAATAGTTAGCTGACTCACCATATAAATTTATATTTTATTTCGATTATGGCGGAGAAGATTATTTTTCTCAAGAAGCATGAAAAAATCCATATGTGAACAGAGTTTTAAGATACTTTTCTGCCCTCAGATCTTCCAGAAAATCCTCCGATTCGAAAACGACCCGTGGACGACCCGCTAGAGGGAACTAGTACAATGTTGGACGACTCGGGCAACTTGGCGGATAGCAAGTAAGTGACCTGCAAGCCTCTTAAGTTGATCTTGAGTATATAGTTTGTTGGTATTATGATGTAGTAATTACGTGTCTAAACCCAGACAAGCTTCAAAGCGCATATGCGTAGGCTGTGATTCTGACAGCGACGACAGTACTGTTCATTGCGACAGGAAAACGAAAAGGTGAGAATTCAAGCCTGGTTTACACTAGGAGGAGTAAAACAACACTCTTAAGTTATCCGGGAAAACTTAATACCTCAAATGAGTCACAAGTTAATTTAATTATTCAGTTATGCGCAAAAGTAATTAGAATAGGGCTGTTCACTAATTAAATTCTTTGTGGCGCATGCGCGGCGGGAAATTCAAATTTTCGTACAACAATACGAACTGCTATAACTTATGATTGCACTGTCCTGCAACGCACGATACAATATTTGATATATTTCTTATTTAATTTTTTTTTCGTCCCTATTATTAGAGACGAAGGTGAGGTATTTCTGTCCGGTCAATATTTTTTCTCCCTAGGGAGGCCAGATTATTTATTTTATGGAATTGTTATTCATCATCATCCGGTTCATCCCTTTCTTCAACTTCTACTAATTGCTATAATGATCACCTTCGTCATCAATTATCAAAATTTTCCAGAATTCATTATCTGTTAAACTACATTTAAATATTTTTCAATGTATGTAAGGCACTGCTAAAGCTGGAATTGAGGTTATGTGTGCAAAATAGCTGATAGGAGACTTAAGGTTGCTTTTGGTGTTGGTATTGAAAAAATATCGTGTGCATCTCGGGACAAAAGTCCACTCGTCTCAATATCAGAAAGAATTTCAAGTTGTGAAACTTTGTAAAGCATTCAAATTTAAAATTAAAGCCATGTTTACTTTTGCATTGTACGAAATTTTAAAACTCGCGGTAATATGGCGCATGCGTGTTTCCATTAGGTGCTCCAGCCAATCACAAACTTAAAAATAAAACATCACTCTAGAATTTTGTTTTTACTCCTTCTAGTTTGAAATCAGACATAGTATTTTAGAGTATTTGCCAGTATGTTAAGGTCGGTTATGGTATTTCTGCTATGGTTCTATTATTATTATTATTTTATTTTTTTTGGTTGCTGTTTGTAGGTTAAATTATTAAATTAAATTATTATTATTATTTATTTATTTATTTATTTGGTAGTTGAAGGTGGTACAATATTATTATATAGTGTCCACAATCATCAACCAAATTTTTTAATATTTAATTGAGCATGTACATAATCTGAATCTCGACATATTTGAACTATATTTTAAGTTAAACATAAATAAAACAGTACATTTTTGTTGTCCTGTTGCAATTTTGATTTAAAACATTTTAAATCTTATCATCTAATGCTGTCTACGACTGTGCTCTGTCTGTTGGATTTCTGAGATGAACTGTGAAAAATGTTACTAAATTATCATCTAAATGTTATAAAAACCAATCAAACCGCCATTTTGTTTTATAATGCGTATAACCTCTATAATATACAGTCTATATTCCAATTGGTTTAGTTAGAACTACTGCTAATTTTTTAAAAATCGGTTTTAAGTCGTTTTCAAAATATCTAACCTACATTTTGCTAAATCATTAATTTCTATTTATTTTATTTAAGGTTTTTGGGTTTAGCAGTTTATAACATAAATTGTTTTCGCATATACATATTTTCTTTTCCAAATGCAAATTTTGAATGTAAATGTATTAGATATAAAATTCCTACCTTTTGTTGACTTCTGATTCATCAAATTTCATGTCTTGAGCAGTTCTGGTCCAGAAATATGACAATTTTTTAATGCATCACCGGTAATTATTATTACAAACGATAGACTAACGTTTTGATTAAAGTTTTCAATTTTCTTATAATAAAACAAAGTTTTTAACAATGAAATAACAATAATTCGCGTTTGACAATCAAAAACAACAGAAATGTTTTGCTGTCGCAGCTTGCTAAATCATGAGCACCGCTTGCATTAGACCAAACACATTTTTTCGCAAGTATTTTCATATTTCATCGGCAATTATTATTAAAAACAGTATGTCAACGATTTATTAATTGTTTGTCACTATTTTTGATTATTGATTTATAGTTTATTATCGATTAATCTAATAATTTGAACCACGATATATTTATGTAAAAAACTGTTAAAAACAAATGAATTTCTGTTCAACAATGACAGATGACTAGTACTCAGTGTTGCCACCTATATTTTCCTAAACTATGAACTTATTTGTATTATTAATTAATTAATTAGATAGAAATGAGTTAATAAATAAAATAATCAAAGTGTTTAATTAATTTTATATATTTTTAGCAAATTTGTGACCAAACGAAAGTCCCTAACTAAGAAAAAAGACATAACTGGACAGAAGTACAAAATAAAAAGGTTGGTACTGCACTCAAGTCAATTTAAATGAAACTAATATTTTATTTGTGTTTAGAAATAAAACAAACGATGATAAAGAAAACAATTCTACCAATGATTCCTTAGATCGGTCGAACGAGAGTGAACATTTTAATATCAGTATTGAAGAGTAAGTTTTTTAGAAAATGTGTTAATATTTTACTGATTTAATTTATTATTTAGTGGCGATAATCCATTCGAAAGAAGATCTCGACGATTGACCCCAAAATGCCTGGCTGAACCATCATTAAAAATGTAAGTAAATATTAACAGTTTATCTCTTTTGTTGGACCATTGGTTGCTGGTATAAATTGACGCCATTATGACGTAATATCTTTCACGTCAAAGAACTGTCAAATATAGTTGCAGCCATCTTGTTTTTATATTGGCGTCCAAGTAAAATGGCTCCAACTATGTGGGATTCGTCATTATGACGTCATAGTACGACATGAGTCAAGTTTATGCCCAAAAATTGTAATTTTTTTTTGTTACAGGAAAATGAGAAGATAAGTCTGTTACCAAACTATTTAATAAAGTGTTTATTATTAAAATACATAAAATGTGATAATATATTTTATATTATTTGAAAGAAACGAAATAAATAAATAAATAGAACTACTTGCTTATTTATTTTATTGGTAGTTTTAATTTTTTTTATTTTATCTATCACGCCTTTTACCTAACTTGGGTGTGACAGCCTCACATATTGTGAGTCCTTGGTATAAATTATATTTATACCAGTCATCAACATTTTCATTTCTGTTAAGGATGTTGCCCATCAAAATCGATGACGACAAAATAAATAAAATTTTTAGACATATAAAATGTATGTATTTATTATAAAATGTATCTCTTATCGTATTTTTTAAAACAATCAATAGAATATTTACATTTGACAGAAGTTATAAAAAATGTTATGCAGTATGTGTATTTGTAAGAAAACAATCACAATATTATGTCACTCATAAAAATTGCACAAAAAAAACTTCGGTAGAGTGAAAGTGAATCGGTTCTGAAGCTTATATAAACATACTAAAAGTGACGTCACAGTTGTAGTTACGTCCTCGTTCCTGAGAGTGAAAGAACTATATTATGCGTAGTTGAGCTGACTCCGGTCCTGAAATCTGAAGTTCCGGTAGATGTCGCGTAAGTACAGAGTCCTATATTATCAACCAAACAGATGATTTTAATAAACGATGGCGAATTGACATATTCTGCGTATTTTGCAATATGTTTGTTTTCGTGAAAAGCAGTGTAACACCAGACAGTGTACAGTAGTGTATAGTGTTAGTGCAAGCCTAGTAGAAATGAATCCATTTTCAAAATGTAACCGTTCGTGATACCTGTCAAACTGAATATCGATCGTCAGTAACTAAAAATAAATTTGTTTATTTAATTGTTAATAGTGAATTTTTATTATGGAATCTGTTGGAGATTTCGAATACAACAGCAAGGACCTTATTGGCCACGGCGCGTTTGCAGTTGTTTTTAAGGGACGTCACAAAAAGGTCAGTGGACTACCAGAACCACAAACAAAAGACTGCTAAAGACTAATTCCTTCTCTTTTTTCAGAATAATTCATTAACAGTTGCTATTAAAAGCATTACAAAGAAAAATTTGGCCAAATCTCAAAACCTGCTTGGCAAGGAAATTAAAATACTGAAGGTTAGCATTGTTATTATTATTATTGTTACTATTATTTGGAGAAAAGGCGGCAAACATGAATACTTATTTCAGGAACTAACCGAATTGCATCATGAAAACGTTGTCGCACTTCTGGACTGCAAGGAATCTGCTCACAACGTTTATTTGGTTATGGAGGTAAGTTTTATTTTTAACAAAGAAATTAACAATGAATCACCTGTCTAATAATGTCATTGTATCTTTTTATCTTTTTGCGGGAAATTGCAACATCTACACGTGTTTTAAATATTTTTTATTGTTTGTTATCAAATAAGTGTAAATATTTAGCCAACTTAGCCGGCAGATTTCTAAGTCTTGCTGCAATAAATCTGTCCTTGAATTAGCAACCGTTAGAAATAATTAAAATTAATTATGTGGGAAATGGCACTAACTGTATTCAACTAATTTATTCTAAACTTCAACTATGCCCTATACTACAAATCGCAATTTATATTACATTATTTATTTTATATTCATTAATATTTATACTTACGATACAAATTAGATTAATATCATTAATATTTTACCTTTGTGGTTTGCGCTTTGATATTTATTACCTATACCAAAGAGATAAATTTAAAAATGAATAGTATTTTATTATATTACACGGTTATAATAATAGTATTATATCTATTACTTGAATATATTAAAAAAGTGTAGATGAATCTCTTCGTACAAGTTGGAAAAAAATTGATGTTCCGTTTTCCCTTTTTCCAACTTTAAAGGCCGATATCTCAAAAACTAAGCGAGAAATCAAACTCTAGTCTGCAGCATTGTATTTCTAACACTTAAAATAACCTATAAACAAATTTTTAGAAATTTGAAAATTTTGAATTTTTTGACATCCCAAAAACCGACCACCCTCGATTTCTCAAAAATGGTTCAATATATCGACTTAATTTATTCACCAATGAATTCTTCGCACCGAATTACATATTTATACCAATTTTCAGCTCAAAATTCCGACGGGTACAAGATTTATCCCAACATTGTCGATTTTAGAAAAAATCGTAAGGGGTACCCCTTAAGAAATATTCAAAAATGAGGAAACCGGGATAAATCTTGTATAATAAACCCCTCCATAAGGACACATTATGAAATAATGAATTCATTATTTCACACTGTTAAATAATGAGAACTTTATTCTCTCGAACTGTCAAACTGCCATCACATCGGTTTTAATATTAGTGTTACATCAAGTTATCATTTTATGACGTTGTAAGCAGAAACAGTAAAAATAATAAAAATTTGTAAAACGCTGTATATGACTAGCCCATAATAGTTCTAAATTACTCGGATAAATTGTCATCACACCAAAGTTTGAGGTTAAGTTAATATCAATACAAATTTGTAGTACGAAAATGTTGTTTTATTTAAAAAGTTGTAACGTCGTATTTGACTCGAAAATAATGGCTATAATTAACTCGGATGATTTATACACTCGCCTTCGGCTCGTGAACAAACTTTCATCCTGATTAATTATAGCCTACATTATTTACTCGTTAAATAATATACTATTATTTACGTTGTTAATTTATTATTATGAGTTCTGAAAATTTATATCGATCTATATTAAATTTTGTTTAAAAATGGTGGATTGTATTATTACATAACACAACTATACAAAACTTTTGAATTCTGCGAAAGTCTAGATTTTGTTGCAATATGACTAAATAATAATGTAATATGAAAATATATTAGGTCAAAAGTTTAAGAATTATTTGATTAAAAATTGTCTTGCCGCCATTTTGTTTCAAGATGGTAAATTGTAATAATACATAACCTATAACGCTCTCCAAATATTATATTTTTGATTAGTGCAAGTTTCGTTCAAATCGGCTCAGAAGTTTTGAAGATAATTGTATACAAACAAACATACAGACAAATATGGAAAATAACAGTAATTTATTTTTAGTTTTATCTAAATGAGAAAGAAAATCAGTCGTACTTGCTTAAATAAATATTATTTTAAAACGTACATGTATCTTTTGCTACTAATTGCAACAATTTATCTCGTTTAATTATTTTGTTTTTGTCAAATTATTCTTAAATGCGATGATTAAATTATATTTTAAATTTATTTGATTATAAATAATATCTTTGTTCTACAAATCTTGGTACAGGTCTAAATTGTATGTTAATTATATTTTTTTGTTGATTATTAATGTGAATGACTTAAATGGACCTTGAAAAATACCTATTGAATACTTTTTTTGCAACAGGTAATTTTAAAAGGTTGAAATGAACTCCACTAAAAAAAGCGTTTTTATTCAAACGTTTACGTTCAAACGTACCTATCCTGACATTTCATTTACCTCATTCAGAAATATACAAATTCTTTTATTTTATTATTACTCATACAATACATACATACAATAAAGCTCTGTTCTCTCTTGATTCTTTGATGATTCTACCAAGATTCTGACTCCTGAAAAAAGAGATCATGGTTTTGAAGCAATTATTAAATTATAAATTCTTCTTTTCCAAGACTAATTGAAGATTAAATTTAGCGGCACCGCAATTTAACAGGTAATACTCACTAGAAAAAGGAAAACTTCTATTTCAGGATTCAGAATCTTTCAGATTTTGATGGAAATATCCGTTTTGACCTTTTCTGAATCCATTATGACTAGTTTCGTCGTGACGTCTGTACGTACGTATGTACGGACGTATGTGTGTCGCATAACTCAAATACGGTTAGACGTAGAAAGTTGAAATTTTGAATTTAGGACTGTTATAGCATCTAGTTGTGCACCTCTTATTTTTGGTTTCAATCTACAAACCGGAAGTAGTACTTTTTAAAAATATTTTGATAAATAATTAATTTTAGGCAATTTTTTTTATTTTAAATGAAAGATTATGTGATTACTACCTACAATCGGTATTTTATAAATTTTTCTGTATCTTCTATCATATAAGAATAATTAAAGTATATACTTATAATTTAGTATTTCGGTATCTTTTAGTCCATGATCGATTAACATTTGTTACTACGTAAAATTTAAATGATTATGACCAAGGAGGATTATGACATGACAGTGACAGTAGCAGTGACAATAGTAAAATATCGTTTAAGTATATCTTCTTCTGCAGTTTAAATAAAATGACTAAAATATATTTGTGAGTATACTAGTATAATAAGTTAAAAGAATTTTTTATATTATTCTACATTTTAGTTATTAAGAAAAGTATGAACAAACAAGGCGTACAAGGAAGTCATGTGGTGTCCACGTCAGATTTTTGAGATTATGTATGTGTGTGTGTGTGTGTGTGAGTTCGTTCGTTCGTTACGCCGTGTGTTACAATTTTGTCGGAAACGATATCTCCAAAAATATTAAACATTAAATACCAAATTTTGTATCTAAGGTTTAAATACGATTTTCAATAGATCAATTATATTTTGGTACCAATTCATAAACCGGAAGTAAGACTTTTCATATACCTACCTACTTAGAGCAATATGATTTTTCTTAAATTATTTCGATAAATAAAGCATTTATGATATGTTTCATTAAATATAACAGAAAATCATTTTCTGTACCATTTATAAACTATAGGACAATTTAAAATGTAGTGTTTGAATCTTTAAAATCTTGTAGACTATGATTGTCAAGATTTACATAACAATATCTTGTTGTCCATGATATGAAATTGGTTTCTACACAAGATTTGAATGATTATGATAGTGACAGTACAGTTGACATCTTTTGCTTGCATCTTGGTTTACATATTACATGAATATGAAACTATTAAAATGCAAGCAAAACTATTTATTAGATTAGTCGAATAAGCAAAATTAGGCGACAGGTCGTGTGCTGGCCACAGCAGATTTTTTGGTCCTGAATCGTTTTCCAACTCTAAGTTCTAATTTTCGCCCATTATTTTCGGGCCCAGCAAAAATGAATAATTAATTTTGTGTATTGTAGTAGTAAATTTATTACAAAACGAACAATGAAATTTACAGTACAAAATGGCATCGTTAACATTTAAATTGAGCGATAATCTTACATTAATAATAATTTAATTCGTTACACTGAGATTAAATCTAACACCTCTTGTCTAATATTCCTTGTTTAATTTTGTTCTTCCTCTTTGTGATTGGTGGCCACCATGTTCTGTAGTTCTTTGCCTTCTTCGACGTCCTCTGTGTTTGCGTTTCGGTAACCTTGGCGACGGCCCTTCCAGTATTTGAACCCGAAACCTAAGGCTCCTACCACCATCACGCAAAGGATGATTCCTAAGACTATGTTGACTCCTGATGATTCGTTTGGTTTAGCTTGGTCTTTAACTTCTTCTACTGAAAAATAAATAAAAATTAAACAAATTCATTATTAGTCACGGGATATCTTAAGGTGTTCGTCTATCCTAATATTTGACAGCGTTACAGAGGTGTACGCCTTCCACGTTTACTTTAATTATAATTGAAATATTGATGCTTTTACATATGAGTGTATTAACAAAGGATGTCTTAATACCTCTAGTTTTTACCTTCCGCTTACCTGTAAAGGAAGGTATTGGAATCATGCAAAAAATCGGGTGGTGAATTTTTAGTGGATGAGCACGAATTAGGGTCCTTACAACTCATTTTTGATAGTTTCACGATGATGTCTGTGTGTATGTGTGTGTGTATGTGTGTGTGTGTGTGGTCAAGGGGTGTTAGTCGCATAACTCAAATACGAATTACCCGAAAATTTTGATATTTGGTATTTAACATTTGTATATAAATTGGAAGAGCTCCCTAGATTTTGGTACAAATATCTTCATCGGAAGTGATATTTTTTGAAGATTGAAAAGGTTAATTGTCAAAATTGTATACAAATTTGGAAAAATATAGTATTTATTTGTAATGAGAATAAGAGGAAAAGTTATTTGCAACTTACGTTATAAAAAAATTGTCTTTATCTGGTAGCATTAAAGAACTGCAGTAAAATTTAAAAAATAAATTTATCAAATAAAACGTTGATATCTTGTAATCCATGATCGGTTGATTTTTGTTTCTGCGTAAAAAATATTGACAGGTGAGACGGGTGACAAGTTGACATATTAGCGCCATATAAGTCATAAGTCAGATATTAAAAATGTAGTAATTGAACGGAGGATGGCTTCAACACAGAAGAGTTTTCGTGTGAATGAATCTTTTGATTCAAGTGATACTAATTTCTGTGTTTGAATATTTTAGATTTTTATTTGTATATTTAGAATGGGCACCGGATTGTACGTGTAAATATGGCGGAAGGTTGTGTGATGGCCACGTCAGATTTTTATTTTTGTCTTTGGTCTAGGAATTTGAAGTAAAAATATTTAAAAATGACTTTTTTGTCATTATTTGATACGATTTGATATGATTTTTTTCGGCCTGCAGCTAACCTTCCTTTTTCGAATAATTTTTGTTTTACTTAATTTCTTTAAAAAATACAGAAGTTATTATGGGAATACTGGAGCCATGTTTGCAGTATTTTTCAACTTCAAAATGACATTGCATAGCTAAGATGCGGCAAAGCACGAGTTTCGGGCTGGGTTCAGGCAGCCTTAGTATTAGGGAAGAAAGTGAATTAGAAATAAAGTAATATCGAAAGTATATTAGGAATTCGAAAAATAGGTAAAATGATATTGCATAGCTAGGATGCGGCAAAGCACGAGTTTCGGGCTGGGTTCAGGCAGCCTTAGTATTAGGGAAGAAAGTGAATTAGAAATAAAGTAATATCGAGAGTATTTTAGGAATTCGCAAAATAGGTAAACGAGCCCCTTAATATTCAGGGTTTAGGTTTGTTTAGAGCCATCAAATATGCCTTATATTTTAAATTAAATATAGATGAATCTACCATTAAAATTTCGTCAAAATGTGACGAATACTTTTTGAGTACTGTAACAAACAAACAAACATACTATTAATTTTTTCTTGCGGTTCTGCGTTAACCTCTTCATGTGTTTTTTCAGTCGTCCTTTGCTCTTTTCTCGCCAAATCAGGCAACTGTATCAAACTGTCCAAAGCTCCGTCATTTTCCTCAGTTTTCGTTGATTTTTCAGTGGGTTTTTCTTCAGTTTCAGCCGGTTTTTCAACTGGCTTTTCAGAATCGCCTGATTTTTCAGCAGGTTTTTCAGCATCTTCTGGTTTTTGAGCTGGGCTTTCAGCATCTTCTGATTTTTCAGATGGACTTTCAGAATCTACTGGTTTTTCAGCTGGCCTTTCAGAATCTTCTGGTTTTTCTGCTGACTTCTTATCTTCGACTGGTTTTTCAGCTTCAGCAGAATTTTCAGTTTCAGTTTCAGGATTTGTTTGGATTTCTGTATTTTCTGTTTGGGGTTTTTTGTTATCTGGAGTTGGTAGTGTTTGGTTTTGTTTAGCAACGCTTACAGGAATTTCTGAATCCGTTTTAGGAGCTTCTAGATTTTCAGGAGGGGCTGATTTTTCAGTAGTTGCATTGTTTACTTCAGTAGAAATTTCAGGATTTGCTTCATTTTCTGCTTCTACAGTTGCAGTAATATTCTCTTTTGTTCTTGAACAATTGTATGTTAATTCATTTACTTGAATTATTTGTTGCAAATGACTGTCACGACAAATTAAACTTTGATTTATTGCTGTGTCTTCAGATATTATTAAAGTTTTTAGTTGTTCCAATTTTGAGAGTAACGAAAATTGCTGCAACATTTTGTATTAGTATTTCGGTGGTACAGTAACCGTAAATGATAATCGAACAGGACTTTCTTCAAAATTATTTTTAATATCACTTAACAACAATTCTCAAATATATTTTTTTGGTACAAATCTACCCTTGTCCGCCATTTTAAGCGTATACAGGGTGATTCACAACTTCGTACATGACATATAGTATTCAACTAACTTATCACGGAATTGAAAGAATTTTTTCAAAATTCGCAATTTTAGTTTCCTGGTTTTTTGTTCAAACAATGAAAAAAATTCTTTTTGTTCCAATAAGTTGTGTATTTTCGCTGTTCGATTATCAGTTACCGGAACTGTACTTCAATTAAATTTTCTTACCTTAAAGCCAGTCAAACTTAGATCTATTTCTTGTAAGTTAGGCAAATCTGAAAAAATATTTTCAGACACATTTTTAAAATTTGTGAGTGACAAGTTTAGATGTGTCAGACTTTTCGAGACAAAGAACGATCCTTTTTGAGGAATATGCAGGAGGTTTCCTGCTAAATTTAGTTCGATTAATTTTTCGTTTGCAGTAAAAGCATCCTGATCTATATGGTGCAATCCAGAGTTTGAAACGTCTATGGATTCCAGATCTTTGTATTTTGCCAGATCCTGAAAAAAGGAATATTTAGCATATTGTTAAAAATATTTTGAGAAGGACACAATACCTTAACACACAATTAATATACAATAATAATATATTATATAACGACGCTATAATGGATGCTATTATTCCCGAAAAAGCGAGCGATGATTATAATCAGGGAATAATAGCCATTATAGCGAGTTGTATACTGTACTTTATCTACAACTAATTTTAATGAAATAAATACCAATACGCAAAAATTTTGACATTTCCAAATGTCAATTCTGTATCATCTTGGTTACACCACTAATGGCCATTTGCACCGCTTCTACTTAAATTTTAAATGAAAAATATCGAATCGAACTTATGACAGCAATGTTATTTTTACGTTTGACAATTTGATTTTGATTCCATATTGTTCATTTAAGTGATACTTAAAATTTAAGTGGAAGCGGTGCAAATAGCCATGCAATGTTTTCAAAAAGTAATTTGTACATACCACTACATTTAATAATGTGTAAAATTTTCTGTACAATTTGAGGTATTAAGTAAATTTATTTATCTTTAAAAGTAAACAAATTATTTTTATCTTGACAGTTAGACACTTTAATTTATGAATATAGATAATATTCTTCAACAAAATTTCCGTTCATTTTCAGGTAGAATACTAAATTAAAATCATTGAAATTTTGCACTTACAATGTTTATTTCTTGTTTGTACAATGACTAATACATTGTTTTCAAGTTTAATATAAAAACCAATCGATTCTTTTTACTCTTAAGTGAACGAACTGTATTGTTCGATAGTTCAAACTTTTTAAACTTTCATGAATTGTTTTCAACCATGAATTGCGGTCAAGAACACCAAAATTTCATTCAACCTTAAATTTGACTCATTTTACTCCGGAAAATTACCGTTGAGGTTCCGAAATTACAATAATTATAGTGTTACATTAGTCTGGGAATTTATCCTTTGGTTGGTGTTATTTGCGAAATTTTGCGTATATGAACAAAAATTGTATTTTATTTATAAGATTAATTGTTTTTAAATGCATCTATCTCCTAACTTGGTTGTGACATCCTCACATAGTTTAGTTATCAGCCGTCAACTCAGTCAGCTTGTCATATTTGTGCAGTTAAGACGTTAAGAGGCCCGTCTACCTCGTACTAACGTAGCGAGTGTTTTGTGGCCAGTACAAGAATGGTCAAATTGTATTTCAACAAGAGCTAATAATTAAAGGATCAATTAACAGTTGTGCCTTTTTAAAATTTTAATAAAAATTCATAAAAATTTACACGGTTATATCTCCTGACAAAAATGTATTTTTAAAAGGCACATCTGTAGATCCATTCTTTCTCTATTAAATGTTTATAAAACATTAGCTTATAGTCAATAATAATGTGACAGTTTACTCGCAACGAAAACACTTTTACAGTATTTTTCAACTTCAAATTGACATTGCATAGCTAGGATGCGGCAAAGTACGAGTTTCGGGCTGGTTTCAGGCAGCCGTAGTAATGGAGAAAAGAGTGGAATAGAAAAATAAGTAAAATCAAGAATATTAGGAATTGTATTGTATTGTTTATTTAATATTGCAGTACTTAGGTACAATATGATAATATGTTTGCTGTGTTTTTTATGATAATGAGTATTTTATGCAAAATTTACTGATTATTTTGAAAATAATTTATTTCTGTTGACATATAATAAATTGTGGTAGGATATACTGTTATATTATTTGAATAAAAATTACATTTACGTAGTTATAATTTATTGCACTTACGATATTTCATTCAGTATTTAATAAATCTCTCAAATTAGTCCACGTTAATAACATATCGTAATTTATTATTTTGCCATATTTAGGCGTATGTAACATATTTGCACTAATTATGGTATGCAAAATAATCAGATTGATAAGTGTGTTAAGTATCTAAATAAGTTTTTAATACACTATTACGCAACTAAGGCAAATATGAACATAGCAAATATATTTGAAAATGATTAAATGCTTGTTTGAAATATTATTAGATAGCTGAGTGTGTTATTTGACCGGCTATGGTTTTGGCAACTCGGGTTTGAATCATTTGAATAATTTTTTCTAACAACCATGAGTGAGTTGGCTGGTAACCGCACACACGATCAATGACTCACAGTATTTAAGGCTGCTATACCCCAATTATAAATTACAATTATTAATCAGTAAGAGAACAAAAGATATTGGATACGATATTTTGTATTAGTTATATTATAACGTAAACAAATTTTTATCACAATGTTATAAATTATTCTAAGTACAATTTCCTTATTTGTTATTTAATATATAGGCAGATAACGATATCGTTCAAAAAATTGAAAATTATTAGATTAAGTCATATTTTTATTACGTTTACCTAAGCTAAAACTACAAAGTATGCAAATTTAATTTAACTTAAAATTTGTTTCAATAATTATTATCTTTAATTTAATAAAAATGTATATGTATTTGTAATAACAAACAAATGCATTTATATTAAATTTATTTAATACACTTCAAAACTTATTAAAAATCTTTATCAAAATATTTGACCGTGGAAAATTAAATGGACCGTGCAAAATAGCTATCATTTTACACACGAGGCTAACCCAAACAAATACAAGTTCAATCGTCTATTACCCACTTAAATGCAACGGCAATGACCTATGAACGAGTTATCAAATTTTTTCAGCAATATTTTAAATTTTGTCAATTTTCTTGTACAAGATCTTGTTCAATTTTTGAAACAATCTAAATTGTGTAGTATCATACAGCAAATTGTGTGAAATATCGCATTGCTTCGTAAATTGTCTGAAAAAATAGATAAGCGCGGCTGTCAAATTATTATTATATGCGAACTGCACAGAATCACAAACTAAATATTGTAGGTGTATAAAAAATTATCTCAGTATAAAACAGAGTTCATTAAAAACTATTTATTGCTCAAGATATTGTTCAATTTGTTGCGCAATTTCTTGTTCAATATTTAGCGTAGTGTTAAACTGCCATAAAGTATAACACTCTTTATATTTAACATATATTTTTTTAAAAGATTGGTAATGACATTTACTTCAATTGTCAAACGTCAAACATCAGAAGTGACAAATTTCAGTATAACCTCTAAATATGTTTTGCTTAATCAATTACTTTTATTCTATAAAATGAATGAATTTAGTAATAGAAAACATATTAGTTCAATAGTTTCTATAATGTCTGCACTTATTCATTAATTATATACTTTTACAGTGACAGTGACAGTTAAATAAATGGCAATATTAATGTCACCAACAAAAACGTTACACACATAAATTTCCCTAAATCGACTTGTGTATATTGTGGCAGTTTATTAAATTTTAATATTACTACAAATAGAAAAAAACTTGCCCTTTAGTAAACTCGCCCGAGGGCTCGTTTTACTAAATTTGGACGCGTGCGAAAAATCATTTCTTATAAAACTTGATTTATAATATACTATTTATAGCAATTCGTAAATTTAAGGGCAGTTTTCGGACGAAGCACGAGATTATCTGAAAGAAAGTATCTTTCGATTTGGGAAGGGCAAAATTAAATTGTCTGTCTCCTTAAATTTCTACATCAGCGGTTCACTGATTGCAAAACCAAAATCAGATCATTTAAAGTAAGATATCAGAATCTTTAGAAATCTTAGGAATCAAATTACAAACTTGTCTCTAAGTTATAAGGTTTCATTTTAGTTTAATCTGTTTTATATTACATTATCTGTCGCTCCTTTTACCCAACTTGGGTGTGGCAGCCTCACATACTGTGAGTCACCGAAGAGATACATTTTATATCGTGTGTGCGGTTACCAGCCGCCAATGGTTGTTAGTGTAGGGAACACAACAGAGGAGATTTTTCATGTCTAGCTAGCTGTCTAGAGATTTATAAAGTACCTTAAAGTGTTGGTAAAGATTTATATGGAACATTTATATTTATAAATATAGTTCTAGAGGGAACAATTTAGTATTGATCCAAAAATTTACTATCTACACCTTTGGGTTTTAGGAAAATAAAAATAGATTTATTTTGTACATATAGTTCAGTCAATTTATATTTCAAGCTTTAAAATATTATTGAATAACTTTAAATTTGGATTATTACCTACTTCATTATAAGATAATAGTATATTATTTAACGAGTAAATAATGTAGGCTATAATTAATGAGGATGAAAGTTTGTTCACGAGCCGAAGGCGAGTGTATAAATCATCCGAGTTAATTATAGCCATTATTTTCGCGTCAAATACGACGTTTTATCTACAACTTTTTAAATAATGCAACATTTTCTTACTACAAAGTTGTATTGATATTAACCTAACCTCGAACTTTGGTGTGATGACAATTTATCCGAGTAATTTCGAACTATTATGGGCTAGTCATATACAGTGTTTTACAATTTATTATTATTTTTACTGTTTCTGCTTACAACGTCATAAAATGATAACTTGATGTAACACTAATATTAAAACAGATGTGATGGCAGTTTGACAGTTCGAGAGAATAAAGTACTCATTATTTAACAGTGTGAAATAATGAATTCATTATTTCATAATGTGTCCTTATGGAGGGGTTTATTATACTACTTTCACGTATATAATGAATACATTATTCTATTGTTGTAGATAAATCAGTTTATTATACGAAAATGGATTCAAGTCCAGATAATAAAATTCTAGAATATGCATACAAGAGAAGATTTAAATCTATAATATTTATATTTATACATAATAAAATTCATGCAGTGCAAGATTCATGCACAGAAAATTCAAATCTAGATTTTTAATTTGTCATAAAAGGAAACACAGGTAGATGCAAATCTATAAGTTATAAGCAAAACCGATTATGTGAGTTTTAGTTAAGTTCAACATAATTTGGAGACAAAAAGTTTTCCAGATTTGCATTTTCCTGTGATTGCATCCTGCTACGTTTGCATTTATGCCGATTCTAAAATTCCAGATTTGCATTTTCCTGTGAATGAATCTTTTAATAAGTATTTTATTACGTATACAATTTCTAGATTTGAATCTTCTTGTGCCATTTTCCTGGGCATGAATATTCTACAATTTTTTTCAGCACTCACATGACAGTTCAAATCTAGAATTTTATATTTGGCAAGAAGATGCAAATCTAGAAAATTTATAGTCAAACCGAGTAAGTGGGACTCAATAATGGTATTGGACTGATCATTTAATTCAGTTCAACTTCGTATAATATTGAAGAGACAAACTAGTTTCTAGATTTACATTTTCCTGTGAATGTGAGGTATTTTATTACGTACAAAATTTGAAAATTATAGAATTGTATTTCTGGAGTTGAATGATCACCCGGATTATACGATGTTGAACAAAATAATGACCTCATTCAAATCAGGAAATTATTGATTTAGGAAAGAAATGAAAAAGAAATAATTGTTAACTACTACAACATAAAACATATTATTTATGTATTAAAACTCTTATCAAAGCTTATCAAAAATAAATTTACATTCGACGATAAGTTTATCAAATATTGCATTATTTAGTAACCAAGACTATGACTTAACTCTTATTGTATCTGGAATTTAATTACCTACCATGTTTTTGAATTTTGCGAAATTGGCCATAAAAATATTTAATTTCAATGTTTTTTCGAAGGATTTTTATAAAATAAATTCAATAATATAAGTTAAAATTAATTGATTTATTTATATTTGTGGGTTTCTACTATAATTTCAAGTAGCTACATATTTTTGGTTAAGTCATTTAAATATTTTTGTCTTATTATTTTATGACTAGCAACATTCTTGGCTAGTACCAAAACAAACATGCTTTCTTATCAGTAAGAGAATAGTAAATAATACCTATATAATTAGACTAAAAAACTGCAAATATTAATGATAAAGTATAACACTTAGTAATAATATGGCGCCTACAGTTTAGACTACTTTTGAATACGTACTTAAAATCAGATAAATATTAGTATTATTGTAATAATGAAAAACAACAAAATGATTAAATCATCTAAACAAATTGTTGTTGAAAAAGTAAAAGAATTTTTGCTTTAAAAGGTCCGTCTACCTCCTAAAATCCAGCACAAAACGTACTAACGTAGCGAGTGTTTTGTGGCCAGTTCAATAATTATTGTATTTCAACAAGGATTATATACTTAAAGGGTCAATTAACAAAATTTACATGGTTATATCTCCTGATAGAAATTTATTTTTAAAATTTAAAAAAGGCACATCTGTAAATCCATTCTGTCTCTATTAAATGTTTATAAAAATATTATCCAGAAGTCAATAATAAACTGACAGTTTACTCGCAACGAAAACACTTTTACAGTATTTTTTAACTTCAAACTTGCATTGCTAGGATGCGGTAAAGTACGAGTTTCGGGCTGGTTTCAGGCAGCTGTAGTAGTGAGGAAGAGTGGAATAGAAAAAAGTAAAATCGAGAGTATTCTAGGAATTCAGAAACGATTTAAAAAAAAAGTACTTAAGGCCCATCTCTTGCTATCAAATGCAAAGCAAGAAAGCATGTTACAATAAATCATTTTATGACTTTGGTTTTGAAATCGATGACCTTTTTTTTATTTCTACTTATAGGTTGTGCTTACATGGCTATAGAATGATACAAAAAACCTTGCCGTATTTTGTTAAATAATTTCTAAAAATTACTGAAAATGCGAGTTTTACATAAATGATTACAGTCAATGGGTTAACTGTTTATAAAAAATCTTCTATACCCGTCTTCCGACTAATAGGTGAAGACATTTTTGTGCATTAATCAACGTATAATATGGATTATTAAATGATAAAAATAGCTCCCAAGTTTTGCTAATTGATGTCACAGCAAATAATAATTTGCATTTATTGATTCACTAATGAGTCATGATTCTTCATATTAAATTTCAATTTGATTTATAATACAGCCAGAATCGTTCAAATTGCTAATCTTCTGTAAATCTTTTTGTAAATCAATTTTCGGGGAGCAGATTTTACCTGTGGGGTAGTCCCACCCAAGCTTACCTGGCTCAAAATCTTCTCAATCTTTCTCAACTTCAACTTCTTCACCGCTTCGTCTTCAGGCCAACTGCTTTCGCATTCCGCGACGAAATCCGTCACTGCACAGTCTTCTACCTCCTGCTCACAGGCTCTAAAACACTCTTTATTAGCCCAATTCACGGTCACTAATCCCAACATACCCTAGAGACACCAGCACTAGCACTAGCGCGATCACTACACCTGTGGCTTGCATTGCGAGTGGATTGTTTCAGACTTATTACTTCACTTGCGGTTTGCGACTAATGTAGGTGTGCTGCCGGCATTGTACTCGTAGTTTAGGTGGTTGCTAACTGACAGATAACTCATAGATAAGATTAGATTGTTTGTAGTGCGATACGCAGAATTGTGTGTTCGTTGAGTTTGAGTAAGAATTGATGTAGTTTCAAAAATGTTTTTGGTGTTTGCGAACTGTTTGGAGACAACTAATAGTTGTTTAATTAGGCAAAAAATCTGATGTGGCCACCACACGACCTCCCGCCTTAACACTGTAATTTATGTGAATTTGGTTTTAGTTAGGCTTTCTTAAATTATAATTTTGCAATACCAACCTTTTGAAAATAATTTTATAGTCCTTAGTTAAATTTAATAAAAATTTAACTTTATTATTACATTATGCCCAGTTAATAATATTTTTGTTTTTAATTTTTTCCTATAGGTATTGTGATTTACAAATCGTGGTAGGTACACTGTTTAAAATAAGAGTACTTGTTGGTACCCTTTTAAAAGAGCGTTCTAATTTTTGCTCTTATAAGTGTAAAATAATACACTTTATAAAAGAAACATTACTCAAAAATGTATTCTTATAAAAGGGCAAGAGTAATATTTTATTGAATTTTATTGAGTACTAATTTTTGAGTATTTATTATACTTTTTAGTATTTGATTTTACCCTTTAAATTATAATTTTGGTTATTGTATACTAATATAAGTATTAAACTACCCAAATTAGTGCATATGTTACACTTTTGGTGTAGATTGGTATCCCTTTAAATGTATTACGTTTAATGAGAAACACTAAAAACAGCACAATGTACATCATGAAAGGGTATAATTCCTTTAGTAAGCAAATCAATTCTTCCCCTGGTCAGATCTAGTCTAGCAAAGTAACTGGAACTAGTCTGACTGACCTACCTAGATACTTAAATACAGACAGCGTTATGTAACCATACTAATATTGATAGTGAAATAGTTATTGTGTTTCTGGTTGATGAAGAATGATATTTAGTCTTAAATATAACTAAATATAATTTTTGTGAAAATTTGCACGCCTTTGAAATAGTTAAAGATAATAATATTTCCACTGAACTTCATATGCTGCAAAAAATGTTAGAGAACCATTTGAACTACACGGTGCCAAATTATTAAGCAAAAGTTTATATTTAGTGCCCAAGGTACATATTTTTGTAATGTTATTAAATAATCAACTTATATTGATATTCTTGTGTAGTAAACTTTCATGTATAATAGTGTAATCTTAAAAAATACAAAATTGTAATTTAATAAAGAAACTTATTACTCGATTAAGAGCAAATTTTATACATTTTTAAGAATACAAAGTACCTATAATTGATTAAAAATAATTACATTAAAAGAATTACATTTTACCCATATTAGTTTAATTTAAAGAACCTCTTTTAGTTTACTATATTTTTATACAAAAAAGTATTATTTCGTGTTTTACCCTATTTATATTACTGAATTAAGTGCCCTTTTTATTTTACCCTTATCATAGAGCGTTATATGGCCTTGGTCTTATATAAACATTAATAAGGGTAAAAAAAGTGCTCTTTTTTTAAACTGTGTAAACTTATATAATCTTTGAAAAATAGTTTTCCTTTATTGGTAAGAGATATAGAAAAGATGTTAAATAAATATTGTAAGATATATTATATTCTTTCAAATGTCGTATGATAAATTGTAAATATTGCAGAATTTCCTATATTTTTTTGCAAAAAATGTTAGAATGCTTCAAGAAAATACCACTTCCGGTCAAGGTATTTGTACCAAAATCGTAGCATCTCTTCCAATTAGTATACAAATGTAAAATACCAAATATCAAAAATTTGGTTAATTCGTATTTGAGTTATTCGACCTTCAGAAATCCGGCCTTTACCACATACATACACCACACACACTCACACACACACATACATACAGACATTATCGTGATTTTTTGCATGATTCCAATACCTCCCTTACAGGTAAGCGGGAGGTAAAAATAATAGATTTATTGACGAGGCGTAGCCGATGATTACAATACATCTCTTACATTACTGAGTGGTGAGAGTTAAAAATTGACAAAGATGATTTTTGTATCTACAAGTTAATTGAGTTTTTGAATATATAAATACAATAACACATATTACAATGTACGAGTATGTTTACATTTTTTGACATATAATATAAACGTGTCATGACATTGCTGCCAACTTTTTAAACAAAATGTTTCTATAGAGGTCTGCCAACCAATGTAAATAATCAATAAATCAAGTAAAAAATATTTTCTGTATCCCAGCAGGAATTTTTTGACCGCACGCCACTGGAGCATCGCGAATTTTAAAAAAGTGAAAAATATTTTGTTAGTGCAATTAAATGGTGCAGAATCCAATGCCGCAAACAGAACTTAAAAATCTTTTGTAGTTTTTTAGTTCTAGCTCGTTGAAGATCGCAGCAGGAATAACAAAATTTTGGAAAAAAATGTTATTTTTAAATTTTTATTGTCAGATCTTATTTGGTGAAAATAAAAATGTTAGGTGCGTTTTTGCAAAAAAAATATTGTTTAGATGCTTGAAAATTGTTTACGAACCACTGCTTAATTAGACTTTGATCTATGAGTAATTTAAATATTGTTGTATTCGACTTATATTGTTGTTAAATATTTTTATACCGATTTTATTTGTGATTGTACATTTCAGTACATAGTATATCATTATTGTTGAATCTAATTATTTGAAAAGCTTGTACGATACAGGATCGAATATTATGTTAACCGCAAAAACTGTATAATATTGTCTTTAGGTACGAGGCAATGCATTATCCAAATTAAATAAATTTTTGGATTCACAACCCAATTTAAAATGCACAACTGTAATAAAAGATTACTAATAATTATTATAAATGGATTATGTCGAATAAATAATAACAATTTTTTATACTTTTTAGTAGCGAAGCGACATAATTATTAGGTACCTAATCATTTAATTGTATTTTTTAAATTTTTTTGTTAATATTATATTCGTAATTTAATACTTTGGAGTACAGACTAAATTTTATTTCCCGCCTTATATTCTATGAAGGGAGGTATTGTGACGGGTTAAAATTTTCGAGTGTGGGTTTTTAGTGATAAACACGTTTTGGGGACCCTAAATACTAATTTAACTTTTTGTAAACGATGTCTGTGCATGTGTCCGTATGTTACAATTTTTTGTCGTCGATAACTCAAAAAATCTGATGTGGCCAGCACACGACCTCCCGCCTTAACACTGTAATTTATGTGAATTTGGTTTTAGTTAGGCTTTTTTAAATTATAATTTTGCAATAAATTTACAAACTTTTTGAAAATAATTTTATAGTTCTTAGTTCTTTAAATTAGCTTTATTATTATCTTATTACATTATGTTCAGTTAATAATATTTACATTTCTTTTAAAATGGTGCCACAAACATTTCAGAAATTGTGTATACGTCTGTTCATCTGTCACATTGACATATTCATTTTTGTTTTTAATTTTTTTCCTATATTGTGATTTACAAATCGTGGTAGGTAAAATTATATATCTTTGAAAAATAATTTTCCTTTATTGGTAAGAGATATAGACAAGATGTTAAATAAATATTGTAAGATATAATTTGTTCTTTGAAATGTCGTATGACAAATTGTAATTATCGCAGAATTTTCTATATTCTTTGCAAAAAATGTTAAAATGCTTCAAGAAAATACCATTTCCGGTTGGCAGATTTTTACCAAAATCTAATCAGCTCTTCATTAACATGTACAAATATATAATGCAAAATATTAGAATTTTATGTTCAATAGAATTTGAGATAATGAATAAGAACGAAAGAGCATAGTAGGCACACATACAGACTTTCATACACACACACACACACACACACAGACATCATCGTGAAAATAGTCAAAATAGGTTCTAAAGGTGCTAAAACGTGCTTATTGACAAAAATCTCGACATCGAATTTTTTCACGATCCCTAACCTCTCTAGGCGAGAGGTAAAAATAACAAACATTTAACAACCAAATTGTATATTTAAGATTTATTACAAATTTTAAGAACGAAAATTATTTTTTGAAGCAATCCCCACACCGGAAGTAGCACTTTACTTAAATATTTCGATAAATATTTAATTTATCGCAATATTTTCTTTTTTAAATGAAAAATTATATTTTTGTCATCTTCAAATATTCAATTAGTTTTTAAGTTCATTAGAAATTAAATTATTGTTTATAATTTAGAGCATGAAACTTCAGTATTGAGTATCTTGTAATCCATGATCGTTTAACATTTGTTACTACGTAAATTTTAATTGATTATGACATGACAGCGATAGTGACACATCGTTTATATCTTCTTCAGCAGTTTACATAAAATGACTAAAATATATTTGTATAGTATAAAGAGTAGGTAGAGTATGGCGGGAGGTCTTGTGCTGGCCACATCAGATTTTTTATTTACAAGTCTGTTTTTAAACTATAAGGAGTTCGGTTTCTTGTGATTCAATATAATCAAATTGAATTGCAGTATAGTAATTTAAAAATTTCGTCTTCCAGTTTAAAACAGACTTAAGTTATATTTATTACTTTGATTTATTTCCACGATTCACAGATATCATTTAACCATTTCACTAATAAACCACTTATTTCAACATTTATTTCACCACATTTTACTAACATATGCACCGGTACAAATCTTATGATCGAACTAACTAAACTAAAACGATTGCTAATGCATATGCAATAGAGAAATCTATTCTTTACCCCTACTTCTACACAACTTTAACCCGTTTGTAAGACTTAACTTATTAAGCCTAAAGGTTGGTTTATAATGGATGTAACTGTTGACTTCTTCTGTGTTCTGTTAACATGAGCTATAGGTATTTCTATGTTACGGTTCATAATGACACTGGATTTGACGTTTACCTATACTGTAACAGTAAGGTTCGCCAACTTTTAACAAAACTTCCTAGAGTATCACTATATGTAAAGAGTATGGCCATAGGCGCTTTATGTGTTTCAAACAGTAGCCATGGTTTAATACTTTTAAAAAATCTGACATGGACACCACATGACTTCCTTGTACGCCTTGTTTGTTCATACTTTTCTTAATAACTAAAATGTAGAATAATATAAAAAATTCTTTTAACTTATTATACTAGTATACTCACAAATATATTTTAGTCATTTTATTTAAACTGCAGAAGAAGATATAAAGCATATTTTACTATTGTCACTGTCATGTCATAATCATTTAAATTTTACATAGTAACAAATGTTAATCGATCATGGACTACAAGATACCGAAATACTAAATTATAAATATATACTTTAATTATTCTTAAATGATACCAGATACAAAAATATTTATAAAATACCGATTGTAGGTAATAATCACATAATCTTTCATTTAAAATAAAAAAATTTGTCTTAAATTAAATTTTTATCGAAATTTTTTTTAAATTTACTACTTCCGGTTTGTAGATTGAAACCAAAAATAGGAGGTGCACAACTAGATGCTGTAACAGTCCTAAATACAAAATTTCAACTTTATACGTCTAACCGAATTTGAGTTATGCGACACACATACGTACGCCCGTACATACGTACGTACGTACGTACGTACAGACGTCACGACGAAACTAGTCGTAATGGATTCAGAAAAGGTAAAAACGGATATTTCCGTAAAAATCTGAGAACCGAAATTTTTCGCGATTACAATACTTCCTTATTACTCCGTACAAGGAAGTAAAAATGAGGAATTAATTAATGTTTAACTGTAACAATACGATATCCAAAAACTAGTTCAGTATCTAACTTTTAAACTCTTCATGTATTACCAAACATATTATTTTATTCAAATATAGTTTACTGAAATCAGCCATACCTCAGTATAAAGCTACTCTGTTACATACTTCACTTTTCACTTTTTCCCAACAAATACATTAAGATGAGTATTATATATTTCGCTACAATATTTATTGTTATAAACATTGCAGATCCAACTAACTTTCAACAAACGGATCTATTTCTGACAGTTATAAGAAAGGTTATGTCGTCAAGTTAGCAGATTACTGAAATGATTATGAACCACACCTTTCTAATTCACATCACAGATCTTACAGAATACAGAAGAAGTAAACGATTACATCCATTATAAACCAGCCTTAAGTTAGCAACACTGCAACGAAAATTATTTACTTTGTAGTTACGTATGTTTATTATTTATTTATACTTAACCACCTGGCAATACGACACATGATACGCTAATGTGATATAGTTAATAAAATGAAATAATATTTGTGTTTGTCTAAAGTTTAAATTGGTATTTGGTAAATAAAAATTGCACACATAACTATCATGCCTTTAGGAAATTTGGTGTGGCAAAAATACGAAATGTTTTTAACAATAATTTGTTAATCATTCAGGGGATCAAGTATAGAAATTTAAATTTTTTCTTAAGTGACAGATTTTTCTAAGATTCTCATATGTTATGAATTTATTTGTTGATAAATAATTGATGTGATAGTTTCATATTAAGTAGGTATAGTAAAATATACACTGCTACGAAATATTTTAATAATAGATTTGTTTGAAACTTAAATCATTGCTTAGTAATAATAAATTAATTACAATAAAAATAGATAAAGATAAAATTAGTCAGTGGTACAAAGTACTAAAGGTATACTTACAATCATAATTCATAGTTTGTTTTAAATATTTTTTTTTTGTACTAAGATACAAGAATACAAAGGTAATTCTACTATTAGAGTGCGGATTATATGCAGGCAAAATGTGATAAAATGTGCATGCAATACGCATTGAAATAAGGCCAAATATGCTCAATATATGCACAAAATAAAACAATATGCAATATTTTACAAAAAGCAGATATGCAACTTAGGACAAAAATTAAACTGTACGACGTGCTGATCATGAAACAAAAATATTTTTTTTAATTTGCAAAGTTAAGGGTAGTTTACTTGACGTGTGTACATTTTAAGTATCACTGTTTTGATGGTATATTTGATAATTTGACATTTATTAGTACCTATTAAATATTATGTAAACAATTACTTTCATTGTAGAAGATTTGAAAAAAATTAATAAAAATAACTACCGACCAGTGGCAAAAAAATGTTTGTTTGGAAAACGATGCAATATTTTTGAGAATTAAAAAAAATCTTTTTGTTTCAAGATCAGCACGTCGTACAGTATACCTTTTAGTTTTTTGTCTTAAGTTGTGGAACATCCTGTAGTGCTCAACTCACTTATCACGAGACAAGGAATTTTTTCAAATTTCCCGGTTTATAATCAAATAGTTTTGGACCACTGTCTTCAAATGAAATTTAATAAATTTATTATCTTACTATTGAACAATTAATTAAATATAATCAACAATTCAGTGGTTTCGAAAATGTGCTTCTTGCGAAAACTGCCCTTAAATTTACGAATTTTTGAAAAATTATTTTTGTTCCATGATCAGGACTCAAAGAATAAATTTTTGTGCTGCTAACTCAATATGTACTTGACTGGATTCAAACCTGAGTTGTTAGAACCACATTCGGTCATACAAACCACTGAGCTATTTGTTTTGTTTGTTTTAAAGTATCCGTCGAAGTAAATATGTATTTATTGCTTATCTATTGTAAACTTATTGGAATATAGGTGACAATAACAAACATATTTTTTGTATTGAATTATAAAAGTATATTTATGTATTAAGAGCATTCTGTACAGGAAGAATGTACACGTTAAATCATTTTACATTCATACACCTCATCGACACATGGTTGCACATTTTAACAAAAACAAATTTTTATATGGTAGATAAGGGATAAAACTTTGTTCTATTAGTGCAAATTGTTTTTATCCAGCACGTTCAACGGTCGAAATTACTTACTTTCAATCGCTTGCAGGCGTTTAGAAGGAGTACATATCAGAGTGTCGACAAGTCATAGTTCCGACAAGCCACAGCATCTAAAAGTCATAGCGTATAAATGTCATAGCATCGACAATTACCCCCACTCCTGAGTTCATAGCGTTTAACTGTTAAACAGTCATAGCGTATAAATGTCATAGTGCCGACACTTACCCCCACTCCTGAGTTCATAGCGTATAACAGTTTTAAAAGTCATAGCGTATAAAAACCATACCGCCTAATAATCACACGTCCGAAAAACCACAGCGTATAAAAGTTCCCCCACCACAATGTCCCGCTACTCATATACCAATTTTCACACTTCAATTTGCACATTTGTACCCAAACTAATCAATACTAACAAAACCCTAATTGAGTCCAACAGATCTCCGTTTTTTTAAAATAAACTAATCAATACTAAAAAACCCTAATGAGTCAAAACAGAACTCCTTTTTTTAAATAAACTAATCAATACTAACAAAACCCTAATAGAGTCCAACAGAACACCGTTATTTTTAAATAAACTAATCAATACTAACAAAATCCTAATTGAGTCCAACAGAACTCCGTTTTTTTAAAAATAAACTAATCAATACTAACAAAACCCTAATTGAGTCCAACAGAACTCCGTGGTGTGGCATTTACTCGATTCTATGACATTTATACGCTATGACTTTTAAAACTGTTATACGCTATGAATTCAGGAGTGGGGGTAAGTGTCGGCACTATGACATTTATACGCTATGACTGTTTAACAGTTAAACGCTATGAACTCAGGAGTGGGGGTAATTGTCGATACTATGACATTTATACGCTATGACTTTTAGATGCTGTGGCTTGTCGGAACTATGACTTGTCGACACTGTGGCATGTTCCCTTTAGAAGCACCTACAGATTTTTCTTTATATTTCGCAGAACATGAATCATGTAGTTTAAAGTTTAATCTACGTTGGGGTATTGTTATTTTTTAGAAAAAAGTTTCTGATTTCGAGAAAATTAGAGGTAAAAAAATGTGAATTTTTGTAGTTTTCTTTATTTTATAAACTTAAACTTCGGTACAAAACAGAAAAAATGGCACTAATAGAACGAAGTTTTATTCCTTATCTACCATATAAAAATTTGTTTTTGTTAAAATGTGCAACCATGTGTCGATGAAGTGTATGCGTGTAAAGTGCTTTTTACCTGTATATTCTTCCTGTACAGAATGCTCTTAAATGTTTTCCTTACAAAGTTCTATGAATGCTAAAGAACTTTTTGTAAGTAAACTGATACTATTATTAGTGTCTCATTTACAGAATGTGCCACATTAAACCGTTAGATAACTTAATCTCTAAGTTGTTTTTAGTTGGTCTCATTGCTTATCAATGTATAAAGTTACAAGTTTCCGTAAGTTGAAATAGAACCTTAACAACGAAACAAATCTATATTATATGTGAAGCCATTTCCAACACAGAGATACTTGCGTGAGTGTATCTGTCTTTGTTTAAAAGGTCAATCATGTGACCCAGAAATTAAAATCAGGAACACTCCGCGTGCAGAAATACGGAAATTTGCAATTGATAATTTGTGACCTTAAACTTGGCATTAGCATTTATGAATGAAGTCGTTTAAACCTTCTTTGATTCTTTCTTGCTTCGGTATCCCGAGAAAAGAATCATGTTGAGAATTGCCTGTAAAATAGCGGCGCCGCTAAATTGAATCTTCAAAGAGTCTCGGAAAAGAATTAATAATTCTTTGATAGCTTCAAACCAGTGATTTTTCTTCAGGATTTAGAGACATGAAAGAATTATCAAATAATTTATCTGTGACTAAAGTTTATAAGTTTGTCCATTAATGACCTCATTATACAGGGTGTTTCAAATTGAGTGTAATATGGCAATATTAATATCACTAACAAAAACGTTACACACATAAATTTCCCTAAATCGACAGAACTCATTATAGGGTGTTTTTTTTAGACGTGTGGTTTTCAAGAAGAAATAAAACGCATATAATTTAATGTTATGGCCAAGAATTTATTATAAAGATAAGGGTTTGCCATTATGTTTTAAAAATGATTTCGGGCAAGTGGCCGCCGCGGCTGGTTCGAATAAATTCCAGTCGAGAGGCCTAATTTCCGACCACTTTTGCAGCAATTGGGGCCGTATGTCAGCAATAACGCGCCGAATATTCTCTTCCAAGGCGTCAATCGTGTCGGGCTTATCTGTGTAGACAAGCGTCTTCATATATCCCCACAAGAAATAGTCCAGCGGTGTTACATTTAAATTAAATTTTAAAAAATTAAATTTTCTTGTGAAAATCGAGATCGGTGGCCATCTCGTTTTGGGCCAATTCACGGACGTGCGACGCGCTTGATGGTCGTTTGGCTTCAATTCTTGCACGAGTTGGATTCTGTAAGCCCGCAAATCAAGATCCTTCCGCAAAATCTTCCATAAAGTGGATGGGCACAGCTCCAATTGTTGCGCGCGATGGCGGATGGACTCATTCAGGTCTTCTGCTCCACAGCAGCAATAGCGTCTTCGGTGCGCACTGTACGGCGTCTCTGAGGATGCGCATTATCCACTAGAGTAAACGTGGTGCGAAACCGATCCATGGTTGCTCGAATTACCGACTCTGCTGGGCGATTATGTCGACCGAATATTGGACGCAGCGCGCGATGTGTCGCGCGAACCGAACCATTATTTTGGTAATAAATTTGCACGATTTGCAAACGTTGTTCAGGAGTAAGTCTATTAATTATGAAATGGCAAACCAAACTGAGCACAAATCAAGTGACAGCTGTCAAAAAGACCATCTCCGAAAAAAGTAGTGTCAACTTGAAAACCACATGTCTAAAAAAAACACCCATTATAAGACTTTTTCATACTTGTCCTTTAGTAAACTCGCCCGAGGGCTCATTTTAGTAAATTTGGACGCGTGCGAAAAAGTCATGCCTTATAAAACTTATTCTTTAATTGATACAGGATGATCCAGAACTTAGGAAAAAAATAAAGGGTATATACTGATACTGTACGACGTGCTGATCATGAAACAAAAAGAATTTTTTTTTAATTCGCAAAATTTGCATCGTATTTCAAGCAAACATTTTTTTGCCACTGGTCGGTAGTTATTTTCAATAATGCTTTTCAAATCTTCTACAATGAAAGTAATTGTTTACATAATATCTAATACTAATAAATGTCAAATTATCAAATATACCATCAAAACTGTGATACTTAAAATGTACACACGTCAAGTAAACTACCCTTAACTTTGCGAATTTAAAAAAAAATCTTTTTGTTTCATGATCACCACGTCGTACAGTATATACCCTTTAATTTTTGTCCTAAGTTGTGGAACAGCCTGTATACAGTGAATCATCGGTACAGATGCATAATTTTATCGTGTGTGCGGTTACCAGCCGTTAACTCACTCATAGTTTTGATAATGAATTCAAATTAAAATAATTCTAAATGTAATCGTATGTAAGATTTTTTTATAGATAATAATTTAGACGTCAATTGATGTGTCATATTTAAAATATTTGGTGATAAGTGTTATCAGTTTATATAGTTACAATGTATAGAGGTAGAGATTTGTAATAAATATAAATGTATCATATTTCTAAAAGATTTGTGATAAATATAAATGTATGTCATTTTTCTAGAAGATTTGTAATAAATATAAATGAATATGTCATTTTTCTAAAAAATATACTTTTAAGCACAGGTACAGATATATTATGTTTTCTATAGCTGACTATATTTTGAGTTAATATAATAACACTTTAATCGCAAGGGTAGATAAAGTAAAATTAGAGTATATAAAATAAAACTTTAACTGCAAGAGTAGATAAGGTATTTTAATTTTTTACATTTCTTCTTTAAATTCTATTTCACTTATTCCTGCATCCACTTTCTGAAAAAATAGGCCATTGGTTATCTCAGCGGTAGAGAGTCCGCTTAGCATGCTATAGCGGTCCCCAGTTCGATTCCCAGCGCAACCGACAATAATACCACTGGGTCCGAGTGGTTGAATTCCACTATAATAACATCTACCATTCTGTAATTGGGAGTTAATCCTGTAGGATGGTTACCATGAAAAAAACATTAGAAATACAAACAAACTCCGAAGTTGTGTTTAACTTTTTTTTAATTCAGCTAATTTATCCGCTCGAGAATAATTCACTCGCTCCTTCGTCGATTTTCTTTCGTCGATAAAATATATTTTATCGTCTTGTATAAAAAATAATTATTATATTTTCATTCTCAGTTCCACTAAAGCATATAAAAGGTGACGTAATTGTTTTTTATTTGACTGCCATAATGACGTATGGCCATATAAGTACGTTAAACATCAACCCACAAACAAAACAAACGTTTTATTTACAATTTTGCACAAGTACTTAACTCTAAGGCTACAGTGATAATTGAAATATTTAACATGTTAAAAATAAAACAAAATGTTTCTTTATTTATCTATAAAAATTCAACAATAAATACAACAAAAAGCTGATACAAAGTTATGTTATGTAAATATTAATAAATTAAGTCATTTTTCTTAGAAAAAAATACGCGGGCGATAGCTGATTCTACAGGAAGTACATGTTTATTTTTGATAATATTAGCGAAATTCTTATCTGTCTTTTATACATTTATAGGAAATGCTGTTTACTTGTTTAAGGTAGATAATTTCTCAATAACTCAATGACTTACAATACATAACATGCATTATCTACCGCCTTTTACACAACTTGATTGATATACAGGGTGTTTGCTTTAAAACAAAAAATAACCAAAAAGAGTGGCTTCATTTAAGGCGGAACTTCAAGGGTCTAGAAATAGTGGTATCATTTATTCGGAATTCTGGGCTTATTTTTAAAGATTTTTTAAATTTTTTTGAAGTACTGTAAAGATAAAGGATGGTTCTAAACCCGTTTTAAAGTTTTAATAAAAATATCAATTGTTTATATATATATATATATATATATATATATATATATATATATATATATATATATATATATATATATATATATATATATATATATATATATATATATATATATATATGTACAGTTTGTTGAAAATGGCCTATTTTCAACCATCTAAATTGAATATTTGTATTATTTTGTTCGATTTATAAATTTACGACTGCTTTAGAACAATTCCTTAACTTTGTAAAAATTATTAAAACTTATTAATAAAATTAGCCAATATTTCGTAATAACGAATAAATGACATATATTTTGACGAAAATCTGCATCTGTTGTTCAATACAAGACATACTTTCCTTCTACTCCGATTACCCAGGCTAAGAAATTTTGTAGTGAACTGCACGTCGCTGCGTAGAACATATTGTATAGAGGTTTCGAATGCGGAAAAATTTGATGTTCCGCCTTAAGGAGGTTGGTGACCGATTATTAAAATGAAAATGTGAGGCTGAAATTTATACAGTGCCTTCATTTCACTATTTAGATTCTAAAATTATTTTTTTAAAATTTTCGTCTATCCGGTTTTTGAGTAATTAAATGTTGAAATTCGCTCGTTTTACATGGACTCTTATGGCAATTCACTAAATTTTTGTTTAAACTATATGATAAAATGATGAAAAATTCACAGAACTTGTATTAATATTTCCAATAAACCTTTAAAAATAAGTTCTTGAAGATTTTGTGTACTTTGTCTAAACCATTTGCTAGTTATTAAAAAAAATGTAAGCATGTCAAGCATTTTTGATTAGGGAATTAGTAATTATTGTAAAAACGTGCGTTGAGGCGTTGAGCTAATTTTGTTTTACATTATCAAAAATATTTTTATGTACGACTTCATTATAATCAATTGTTTATGACGTTGTTTAGCGTGCATAAACTACCAGTTTATGCACTAGTGCATAATGATAAAGTATATTATTTATGAACAAGAATTCAATTAAATGAAAATTTTATAAATTACAATAAGAATACATTTTACAGGCTCCTGACAAACTGACACTAAATTACCTACAAAATAATATAAATAATATTAATCAAACCTTATTTAATTGTTTAGGGATAAACTAGCTAATTTGGTTATCTATTCCTTCGTTTATATTAATATTGTAGCACACAACATCAAATACTTGGCCCATCTGGATATCTTATACGATGAGATCAGTATTGAAGTACTTACAATATTGTATTTTGGGTATTTTCCTTTATTTAGCATAATCAGGAGAAGTGTTTCTTTTGCATTTAATGCAATTTCAATAATTTCTTTCATTTCTAGACCAAAAATAAGAATGTTTTTAATAAATGTCAGTTTGTGAGTTTCAATATTTTTCTCAAACAAATAATCAATAAACAACTTTGTAACCATAACAATAGAAAAAATACACTAATACTATCAAATTTTTTTGTCAACCCGATTATGTCAAATACAAATGTCATTCTAGGCAATATAAAAATTGATTATAATGAAGTCGTACATAAAATATTGTATGTAACTCGTACATAATCGGACTTTATAGACTCGCCTTATTTTATGCACTTGTTACATAAATATCTATTATTTTCATATCCTCCCTCTAAGGCTAATGTCTGGGTACGCCACTGCAGGCGTCCCCAACCTCCTTAATAGGAACAACAAACAAAAAATTCAATCAGTGGTTGCATTTGTTTATTGCATATAGCCTACTTCAATATTGTAAAATTATTTCTGATTTTTAATACCATTTGTCTCAAAATACTTGTTATACAACCCCATGTCATTATATTGTTGAACTCAGAAAAAAATTATCTATCTAATGCACTAAAAATTTATATAGGTTACCATTTAAAAAAATATAATTTTATTTTGCTGAGAACCACTGCGGTTAAATTTTTTGTTTGTTATTCCTATTAAAATGAGGCCCCTTTTGCTGGTCATTTTTTGTGTATTTTTTTCTAAAGTCATTAGTTTGCCCAAAAAAGCGCTGGTTGTTTTAAAGGAAACACCCTGTATACATAATTATACCGTGTGTGCGGTTACCAGCCGTCAACTCACTCATGGTTGTTAGTGGCCAGTACACCACAGGAAGATAATTTGCAGTTAAAAAATAATTATAAAAATTATTATCTGTTTTAAATCACATCCTGATTAAATTAAATTAAATTTGTATATCATAAATACGATATTTTATAGTGTCATGCACTGAAAGTGTGATAATCACTTCATCTTTGAGTGATAAATAAAATAATATTTAATCTCGAATGTAAAGATTCTAATATGTTCGAATATTTTAATTAATCAGTTATAAATTATTTCGATTATGTCTCAAAAATTCTTTGAAGATTCTTTGAATCCTTTTTGAATCCTGAATAAAAGTAATTCACAGTATTGAAGCTATCAATGAATTAGAAATTCTTCGTTTCCAAGACTCATTGAAGATTCAATTTCGCGGCGCCGCTGTTTGACAGGCAATTCTTACCAGGAGCATGAAAGAATCCTCAAAGAATCCTTGTGTTTAAAGCCGTTACTTACAAAAATTACTTTTTTCCGTTATAATTCAGTTTTCAGTTATTGGGTCAATATCTGAAAAGCAAAAGTTACTGTTCTGTTTAAACCAGGATTTTAGTTTAATTAAACCAGGTGAATCAAACTCATAAATTATTAATTAATAAACTCACACGACATTGTTTTGTTTTATTGTGCATGAGTATGACACATAAATTACATATTCCTATGTTTTAATTAACTTTACCACGTCTCGCTACGCCTTTAATAAAATTTTTGAATATTACTTAAGACGATCCTCTACCACGCCAGAAAATAACCAAAAACATGGATTTCGCGCGCCACTTCACAGCGTTTATTGTTTTATTAAATATAATAATCTAAAGAAATTGTTGAAGATAAAAATACAATCTACAAAATGGCCGATGCAGAATTTTTATATTTTGCTTTAAAATCGAAATATGCGTTAATTTGAATTTTGAGAATTTTAGTTATTTTTTGAACACAAATATCTTCTATTTGAAAACGAATTTAAAAAATGTGATCGGTTATTTCGCAGATCCAAGCTTTTTTGACAACATATTAAAATTTGAAGTTAATTCACTTGTAAATAAAAGCTGTACAGTGGCGCGCGAAAACTCTCTTTTTTACAAATATTGCAGTTTATTTACAAATATGAGTGCCAAAGTTATGTTTTGCCCTCAAACATAAATTATTTGTTATTTTTATGTTTAACAAAACATTAAACGCTATAGAATAGCGTGCGAAATCAATGTTTTTGACTGTTTTTTGCCATGGGTAGAGGATCACCTTAAGGCGCTACACTTGTAAATCCAGAAGATTAACAATTTGAACGATTCTGGCTGTATTATAATTGAAAATTAACATGAAGAATCATGACTCATTAGTGAATCAATAAATGCAAATTATTAATTGCTGTGACATCAATTATCAAAACTTGGAGTTAATTTTTATCATTTAATAATCCATATTATACGTTGATTAATGCACAAAAATATCGATAATATACATTAGTCGGAAGACGGGTATAGAGAGATTTTTTTTAAACAGTTAACCCATTGACTGTAATAATTTATGTAAAACTCGCATTTTTAGTAATTTTTAGAAAATATTTAACAAAATACAACAAGGTTTTTTGTAAATTTCATTCTATAGCCATGTAAGCACAACCTATAAGTACATCATTGTAAAATATGTGGTCATCGATTTCAAAACCAAAGTCACAAAATGATTTATTCTAACTTGCTTTTTGGCTTGCATTTGATAGCAAAAGATGGGCCTTAAATTAGATTTCAATTTAAATCTCTGTACAATATAGTGTAATTTTATCTGGTGACCTCTTGAATTAAATTTAGATAAATTAAGTCGGTCAAATAGAAAATGGAACTTGTTTGACCCTAATTTCTACATTAGATTACTTGTACTTGATGCAGAAATTATAAACAATTTTTTATGAATTTCAAACTTCAAAGAATCTTTTGAATTCCATTATTTCATATACCGTAGTTCGCGAAACAAGAGATGGCCGATCTAAGAATTTTAAATTGGTAAACAATATTAATCGAGCTGACATAGATTATCAGCTCCCTTGAAATAGTGTATAAAGAAGTCGTCCAGCTCGGTTTTTCTCTGACTCAGTTGCGTTCAGGCGAGTAATAAGTTGGCGAACTTTGACTCAGCTCTGTGTAGAACTTTCTCTGCCTTACTTACAGGATTCAAACCCGACATGTCAGAACGACATATACAGGTTGGTGGAGGTGAAATGCGAACATAGGCAACATACATGACAATCGAACTTTCATGCCAGGTATCTTGATATATTTTGTAGTAGTGTCACAAAACGAAGTAATGTGAATTTGTGTAGCAAGAAAAGTAATCAATAACAGAAATAATAATAAAATCTATAAGTACATGTAAACTTTCTCGTTCTGCTCGTACACATACATGAATATGCAAAGAAAATATTTTAAAGCAAATAAAAATTTCAATAATATGACAGGTACTTTGACATTGACAGTACTTATTCCACGTATATCAAGATGCCTAGCATGATAACTCCATTGTCATATATTTCCCTATGTTCGCATTTCACCTCCACCAACCTGTATATTTTATACATCTGTAATAACCAGCTTCCAACATATTTCGCTTAAAACTTTGCTTTGTTTCAATTCAAATCGCTCTGATTTCTGTATACGAAATTCACACGTGTAGCAAATTTACAAGAGCATCAATTGTATCCTTGGACTTTTGCCAGGACTTCAGGAAGTTGCCACAAAGTCTAGGACAACTTTACATCGAGATCATCTGTAAACAATTTTAGATCAAAAGAATTAAATGCGTCACGTGACCGACTGTGGGTCTGACAACTCAGGTTCGAATCCCAGTTTAACTGCACAAAATCTTCCTTGTGGTGTGTTGTCCACTAACAACCATGAGAGAGTTGACGGCTGGTAACCGCACACAAAAATTAAATAAAATTTTAAATAAGGGACTAAAATATTTTTAAGTTTAAGTTTTTTCAAACTGGCGTCTCAAAGTGTCTATTATTAAATTATTATTATAGAAAAATAAGTTAAGAATCGAATACGGAAATCCCGAATTCGAAATTTTTACCCGTTAATAAATTACAGTAGTTTTTGTGTAATATGAAACAAAATCATGATTTTATTAAAACGAATTTTAATAGATATTTATACACCAAGTGAGATAGGTATACATTAATGTTTATTCAAGAAAAGAAAGTTTAGCTCCCGAGCCCGAAGGGCGAGTGGGATAATTTCTTCGAATAAATAAACATTCGTATCTCACGTGGTTTATACAATATTTTATTCAATTTTGCCGAAATTATTTCAAATACCTATATGAATTATAAATTTATTTTTAACTTAACAAAAAAAATCAAAGTAGTCGTCAGTATGGCAAGTTGTCATTTTTGACGAAATCGAGTGATTAAAAAATGTGTTGAGTGATTTAAAAAGTTTTAATTCACTTGTGAATAACAATTGTTTAAAGTTGTTGCTATTGAGATAATAATAGCAGTTTAAAACTTCAAAATGGAATAAAAATATTTATTTACGATTTTTCAAAAACTGTATTAATAGCGTGACAAAACCAAAGTGACTATCTTGAAGGAAATTTTATGCTCTTTCTATTTGGTATTTGGCATTTTTGCGTAAAATTACCCATTTTCGAGATAATTGCAAAAAACCAGAGAAAGGTCGTCTTCTCCGTCGTCTTGTTCCACCATTTTACCAACATAGCGGGAGTTAATTACAACATTCCTATGAAAAAAAAAATTGCCTTTGAATTATAAAATATATAAAAATTTTCTAGTTTATAAGAAATTCAATATTTTCATTTCCATTTTATGAATATTTATATATTACAGTATAGGTTATGTATTAAATAAAATTCAAGGTATTCAACTTTGACTTTATTCTATTCCACGTGTACAAAAATTGAATATAAAGCAGTTAAATTTGGTATACAGCACACGTGACTAAATTAATCAGTTACAAAAAATTCTGTTATGTTTACAAACATTGCAACTTACATTTTTATCCCAAGGACTATATTATTTCAGTAGATGAATCTATAAAAACTATAACATTTCTATTTTGATTTGAGTAGCGAATCTCATACTGGCCTTGATAATTGACCGCCAAAATTATTGTTTATAAACAGTTTTTTGCAGTAATACGTAGTTTAAAACATAATTTTACGCAGCTTGGGTGTGGCAGCCTCACATATTGTGAATCATCAGTACATATTTGTCCAGCGGTCAACTCATTCATGGTTGTTTTTGGTACACCACAGGAAAGATTTTTGTGCAGTTAAACTAAAATGTGCACCTGACTGAATTCGAACCTGAGTTGTCAAAACCACAGACTGCAACATAACGCACTGAGCTATTCATTTTTAAAAAACATTATCGTGCGTCATACCCAATTTATTATACAGTGTGTGCGGTTACCAGCCGTCAACTTACGGGTACTCTTGTTTAAAATATTGCAGTAGCTTTAAAGCTTATAATTTTATCCTTTAGTAAATAAATAAATTTATCTGCGACCATTGCATAATACATTCATAATGTAGGTAGTAACCCACTTGACATGAATCGTCCATGGGATGTTTAAAAATATCTTATTCTTGTACTTTAAGTGATGTTACGTAAGTCTATCCTAGCCACATCCTATGAGTACGATCAAAAAATTACATAGGTACTCAATACAAACATCTCAGAGAATTACATGGGATGCATATAATTGTGATATTATTACCAAATTACAACATTGGGATGTAACATAGATAATGTTACCAAGGGCGGACATTAGCAATCGCAAAGATATTATTAGGATGTAAATGGACAAATATAGCAAGTAACAAGCCGGAATGTTCACATTCTTTAAATGTTCTGGGGATTTTATTTTGTCAAGTGGGAAGATAAACCCCTTCATAAGACACTATTGTATTATGAATTCATTATTCAACACTATTGTATTATGAGTCCATTATTCAACACTACTGTCACTGTCATCACATCAAAAAGTGAGGTTATTTGCAAAGAAATGTATTATTTAAAATGTCGTATAAAACGTCGTATTTGACTCGCACATATTGGATGATTATACACTCGCCTGCAGCTCGTGCATAAACTTTCATCCTCTTGAATTATAGCCTACATTTTGTGCTTGTTAAATAATATTTTATTTCGCTTTTATGTTTGCATAAAAATGTAACTATTAATATTTATTTTGTACATTAACAAACATTACTAAATAGTAAACAGATTATTTTATTTATTTTGTACCAAATATTTATCAAATCTATTTATTTATAATTATTATAATTAATTTGTAAACAAGAACACTGTATCGTTTTCAAAACATTTTATACTTTTTTGTTTTATTTTTTAATATCACGTTATAAATTTATTATTCCTGTTTTGTATATTAGTCTAGACGCAAAATAAACTAAATAATTTATTCTACTTTCTGAACTTTATTTTGAATATCTTATTACAACTTTTTTATTTCTAACTATAAACTAAAACATCTGTTATATTAATATTAAGTAGTATACTTAGCAGTTGCTATATTATTTGGCGCAATTATTTATAATTTAATAGACAGAATTGTCCAATTACATTTTATCAGTTGAAGGACAATTTTATTTAGGGTTGTTGAACTTTAATTTTTAAGAATTTTTGAGTGTATTTTTACCTGAGTATTTTTGTACATGGTGCAATCGGTTATTTTTGACCTAAAAATGTCACATTTAATTTTAAACCTTATTACATATTTGTGAACTAGGTTTATAGTAAAAATATAAATCATATTATGAGGTACTGATTTTATCAATAATTAATGCAATTGATAAATGATTTATTTATTAAATAAATATTTAGATTTATTACAGAAAATTTTGCATATTGAACTAGAACATTAATTTATTATGATCAAATAAATGACACTAAAGTATGATTTAGTTAATTAAAGCCTCATTCACATAAGCATTTAGTTTTGAGGTTCACATTTAAGAAAGTTTGAACACATCTGATTAAATACGAGCATTCACAGTGCTTGAAAGTGAGACGTGTGAATGCTCGTATTTAGTTACATTAATTTAAACTTTCGTAAACGTAAACATAAATTCAAACCTTAAAACTAAACACTTATGTGAATGGGGCTTAAGTATAGACAGAAACTTTATTACATACATTTTATTTTGAGAAACATTATTTGTACTTAAAATAATTTTATGCCTCACGACTTTTACCCAACTTGGGTGTGGCAGCCTCACATATTGAATCATTACACCGTGAGTGCAGTTACCAGCCATTAACTCACGCATGGTTGTTAGTGAACAGTTTACATAACAAAATCATTAATTAAATAATTAATAAATTTTTTTGTTTCAGTACTGCAATGGAGGAGACTTAGCAGACTATTTAAGTGGTGAGTAAAAAAAAATTAAATGCGTACATACCGTCAATCATCGGTATACAGGGTGATGCACAACTCCGTACATATATTTTAATGTCATATAGTGCACAATTTACTTACCACGGAACTGAACATTTTTTCAAATTTTTTTAAAATACAGTTTTGGGTCACTGTTTTTAAATGGAATTTCATATATTTACTATTATTGCCATTGCACAATTAATAATTCGTAGTTAAACATATATCCATTATATACAGGGTGAACCCCAACCTGTGTAACAAAATTTAAGGGTGTATAGTATTGAACGCACTGATCATGAATCAAAAAGAATTTTGTTGAAATTCGTAAAATTAACAGTAGTTTGCAAAACAATATCATTTTGGGTACCACTGGTTGTCACATTTAAATACAAATAAAGTTAAACAATAGTTATGCAGTATTTATTAACGTAATTACATTACAAACAGGAAAAAATTTGTAGGTACTTACAGAATGTTTCATTTGCTTGGACACATTTTTTAATTTGATAATTTCAACAAAATTCTTTTTGATTCATGATCAGTGCGCCCAATACTATACACTCTTAAATTTTGTTACACAGGTTGGGTTACACCCTGTATAATCAGCAATCCAGTGATTTCAAAAATGCGAAAACTGTCCTTAAATTTACGATCATTAAAAAAAAAATGACTTCCTTGTACGCCTTGTGTGTTCATACTTTTCTTAATAACTAAAATGTAGAATAATATAAAAAATTCTTTTAACTTATTATACTAGTATACTCACAAATATATTTTAGTCATTTTATTTAAACTGCAGAAGAAGATATAAAGCATATTTTACTATTGTCACTGTCATGTCATAATCATTTAAATTTTACGTAGTAACAAATGTTAATCGATCATGGACTACAAGATAAAGAAATACTAAATTATACATATATACTTTAATTATTCCTAAATAATACCAGATACAAAAATATTTATAAAATACCGATTGTAGGTAATAATCACATAATCTTTCATTTAAAATAAAAAAATTTGTGTTAAATTAAATATTTATCGAAATATTTTTAAAAAGTACTACTTCCGGTTTATAGATTGAAACCAAAAATAGGAGGTGCACAACTAGATGCTATAACAGTCCTAAATACAAAATTTCAACTCTCTACGTCTAACCGTATTTGAGTTATGCGACACACATACGTCCGTCCGTCCGTCCGTACGTACGTACGTACGTACGTACGTACGTACGTACAGACGTCACGTCGAAACTAGTCATAATGGATTCAGAAAAGGTCAAAACGGATATTTCCGTCAAAATCTGAGAACCGAAATTTTTCGCGATTACAATACTTCCTTACTTCGTACAAGGAAGTAATTAGTTGGGTATTGTATGTCATTGAAATATATGCACGAAGTTGTGAATCACCCTGTATATAATACTCATGGTTGTTAGTGGGGAGTACACCACAGGGAAGATTTTTGTGCAGTTAAATTAGAATACTATATTTAAATACTGAAACAATTTTTTGTCTCTAGTTAAAGGAACTTTATCAGAAGATACCATTCGCCTTTTTTTAGTGCAATTGGGTATGTATTATTGCAGGACACAGGAGTGTATTTAGAACATTTTGTAAATGTTTTTTTTTTTAGCTGGGGCCATGAAGGCTCTGTATGCAAAGGGCATTGTGCATCGAGATCTAAAACCGCAAAATATTTTGTTGTCTCATAGTGGAGCTAAGGCCTGTCCCCAACCTTCTGAAATTCGACTTAAAATAGGTAGGAACTGTTATATACATATTTGTCTCGGCATTTACCCATCTTGGGTTTGGCAACCTTATTTTCTTTATTTCGACTTTATATTTTGCATGAAATCTAGACTTGTGATATATCATTGGATTCAGAAACGTGTGTAGAAATATAAATATTAAAAAATATATAGGTAAATGTCATTTTTGGTTTAACCGGAAGTGATATTTTTGTAAATAATATATATTTTGATGTCTCCTTATGCCTTATTTACTTATATAAAATTTCCAACGCTTGCTTTATTAATAAAAAATCTGAAGTGGCCTGCACACAACCTTCCGCCAAATCTAGACTTATAAACATAAATGTATACGTATACAATCCTAAAATATACAAATAAAAATCTAAAATATTCAAACATAGAAATTTGCATCACCTGAATCAAAAGATTCGTTCACAGGCAAACTCTTCTGTGTTGAAGCCATCCTCCCTTGAATTACTACATTTAATATCTTACTTATGACTTATATGGCGCAAGTATGTCAACTTGTCACCCGTCTCACCTGTCAATATTTTTTACGCAGAAACAAAAATCAACCGAACATGGATCACAAGATTTCAACGTTTTATCTGATAAATATATTTTTTAAATTTTACTGCAGTTCTTTAATGCTACCAGATAAAGACAATTTTTTTATAACGTAAGTTGCAAATAACTTTGCCTCTTATTCTTATTACATAAATTTTTGACAATTATCTTGTTCAATCTTCAAAAAATATCACTTCCGGTGAAGATATTTGTACCAAAATCTGATGTGCTCTTCCTATTCGTATACAATTGTAAAATACCAAATATCAAATTTTTTGGGTAATTCGTATTTGAGTTATGCGACATCCGGCATCGGCCCGGACCACACACATACACACACACACACACACACACACACACACACACACACGCGCACGCACACACATACACACATACATACAGACATCATCGAGAAACTATCAAAAATGAGTTGTAAGGACCCTAATTCGTGCTCATCAACTTAAAACTCACAACCCGATTTTTTGCATGATTCCAATACCTTCCTTTACAGGTAAGCGGAAGGTAAAAAGGTATTTCGAGGGTATCATTTTTGGGACCCAGTATACGGTTCGAAATAATTTTTCAAAAATTGTATTCCAACAAGGATTATGTACTTAAAGGATCAATTAACAGTTGTGTCTTTTTAAAATTATAAGCAAAAAATTGTGCATGATTATAAAAATTCCGAAAAATTCATCAAAATTTCCAATTTATGCAAACTTTACAGTTATATCGCCAGATAGAAATTTATTTATTTTTGTAATGGTTGATAAAAAATTTATTTTTAGTTTTGATTTTTTAAATTCTATTTATAACATTATATAAAATTTCATTCATTGTTTAATATTAAGTTAAATATATCTATAAATGTATATTAATTTATATTTCGTTTATAATAACATTGAGTTTATAAAAATAGCAAAAGGTTACAGTTCAAATTTAAGATACAATGAACTTTAAAAATTATTGTATTTATTGTGTCTGATATGTTTCCATGAATTTTGCAACAGCACAAATTTGCATTGTGTTCAAAAATAGTATATTTCCCTCTTTTGTGTTTAATAATAAAATTAATAAAACATTATTTTTAATATATATTTCGCTTGTTACCCAACTTAGATAAGGCAGCTTAACATTTTGTTAACCATCGGTATAAATATATTTTACCGTGTGTGCGGTTACCAGCCGTCAGCTCATTTAAACTAGTAATCATTAGTTAAGAGTACAGCACAGGAAATATTTTTGTACAGTTGAATTGAACATTGAGACACTGTTTTTACCAGCATGGATAGTACACCACAGTAGACATATTTGTGCAGTTAACCTGAACCATAATCAGCCACATAACAAATTTAACTGTACTTATTTACTGAATAATATTGAATACAAATAAAAATAATTTTCTTTTCCAGCTGATTTTGGTTTTGCCCGTTTCTTGCAAGACGGGGTAATGGCGGCCACATTATGTGGTTCTCCCATGTATATGGTAAATAATGTGCTAGTTTATTTACTTGTGAACGTTTCTTAATTAATTTATTTTGTGTTTTAGGCCCCTGAAGTGATAATGTCTCTACAATACGACGCCAAAGCTGATCTGTGGAGCTTAGGCACAATAGTGTTCCAGTGTCTTACAGGAAAAGCTCCGTTCCAAGCTCACACGCCTCAAGCTTTGAAACAGTTTTATGAAAAAAATGCTAACCTTGCGCCCAAGTAAGTAATAGACACTTTTATCATTCATCCGCACAAATCCGTAATCATTTTAAGCATTTAATACAAGTTGGCGCAAAAATAATCAATTTATAAATTTAAAAAAAATTGTTAAATTTGCTGATTATGTTTACTTAAACGTGTAAATTTTTTTCCTTCAAATCGCGAAGATCATTTTGGTCGAGTTGATGCATATTCGGGCTCGTTTCACAGCGTGTCAAAACTTTTTCCATAAATTCTTCACTTCTTGTCGGATGGACACCAAGGTCTGTTGTTTGTTCGTATAACCAGTGACTTAAAAAAAATCAAAGAACGAAGTCTGGAACTGTTAAATTGGGCGATCTTGCAGGTCAGTGCAAATCGCCAAAACTAGAGATCAATTCGTCAAATTGCAATGACATCATCCCATAAGGTTATTTTTGTGGCACCTAGTAGAATGACAAAAATAAAATTGCACACAAAAATAAAAATCTAAAAAATAGATTGCCTTAACCCGAATGTACTTAGTTTCTTGATAATAGGCCTTAGGAATCCATGTTTTATTAAATAAAATAGACTCTTATGAGTAAATCATTTTATTAATATATAATTGACATTTGGACGTTTTGATTAAATACATCAATCATCATCAGCAATGATAATAGCTTTTAATTTAGTCATAAACATGGATTCCTAAGGCCTATTATCAAGTAACTAAGAATTATATGGATCCACTTACCTCATTTATTCTCCCTAATGTACTTGAAGTTATGATACAGGATTTATTGTTTTTTGTTGTAGAATTCCGTCTGGTACGAGTTCAGAGTTGTGTGACTTACTGATGGGGTTACTTCGTCGTAACGCCCGTGATAGAATGTCTTTTGATGTGTTTTTCAACCACCCGTTCTTACAAAGGCCTGAGCCACCCCAATCTAGTAGTCCCTTAGCAGGTAAACATCATACCCTTCATTTCACTCAATAAGTAGTTTATTTGTTTGTTATGGAATAACTCGAAAAGTACTCCATTGTTTGACTTGAAATTTAAATGGTAGCTGTGCCTTTAGTCAGTCTTTAAAATAGAGTAAGTAATATTTTGTTGAGACATCTTTAAACAAAATGGCGACGTTCTATTTCGAACAGATTTTTCCTAAATTTGAATGTATCCGTAGTAATTTGTTTGTATGTTATGGTATAACTCGAAAAGTACTCGACCAATTTACTTGAAATTTGAATAGTAGCTGTGCCTTTAGTCAGCCTTTCAAATACAGTAAGTATTATTTTGTTCAGACATCTTGAAACAAAATGGCAACTATTTAAAACATTTTTTCAAATTTGAATGCATCCTTAGTAATTTATTTGTATGTTATGGTATAACTCGAAAATTACTGGACAGATTTACTTGAAATTTTTAAAATAGTTTAGATTTTAGTTCGCCTTTAATATAGAGTACGCAATATTTCGGCCAGACATCTTGGAACAAAATGGCGACGGTCTATCTCAAACACATTTTTCTCAAATTTACTTTTAGTATCACTCAAAAAATGACTGGATTGTTTTGATTAAAATTAGGATGGTAGTTGTCTTTAGTCTGCCTATAAAATAGAGTAAGTAATATTTTGTTCAGACATCTTGAAACAAAATGGCGACGGATTATTTCAAGCAGATTTAAATATTTTTTGAATGCATCGTTAATAAATTATTTGTTTATGAAAAATCGACTTAAAATTAGGATGGTAGTTGTTCCTTTAGTTAATCTTTAAAATAGAGTAAATAATATTTCGTTCAGACATCTGGAAACAAATTGGTGGCGTACTATCTCAAACAAATTAAAAAAAATTATTATCACGTCTTTTGCCTGACTTGAGTAAGTATATCGTTTAGATATATATTATACCGTGTGTGCGGTTACCAGCCGTCAACTCACTCATGTTTGTTAATGGTCAGTACACCACTTTAGTTAAGGTCAAATAAATATCAAAAAAACTTGCCTTGACATTGAAAATTCTTCTCATTGTTATTTTTATCACATTATGTAATAAACCTTACGTAGTATTTTATTTTTACTTTATTGTTGTTAAATATTCAAAATTTCTCATAAGTTTTTCGAAATCAGGACAGTTCAACACTTGGCATGAACCAAATAAAAATTTTAAATGGCTTCACGCCAACGAAGTAGTGTTTACAATATTTAGATCGAAATGCCACACTTATTTTTGCTCGTGTAATTAGTATTTTAAACAGAGTTCGACTTAGTTTAGTCAAATAGTAGAACCACAAAAAGAAAATAACTTGTGAGTGAATAAGTGTTGTGTTGAAACGATATTGTATACAATACATGGCCCCACTGGACTATCTCTCTCTGTTAAACGTTAGTTGATGTGTCTATCTACGTGTGTGTTTCGTGGTTATTATAAATAATGGCTGGTTTTTCTTTAGCCGAGTTACCCGGTTCGTTGGGGAATATGTTTGTGACACCGCCCGTAAAATCTGCACCCAGAGCTTCAACTCCTGTACAAATTGCCACGCCTCCTCATTCTCAACCAGGTGAGACAATCATTCAACCAACACACACTGAAAATATGTTCATACAATATACAAAGCTTTGTTCATACATCGATTTCATGCTTTGAATTCTGTTTCGAAGCTATCAATGAATTAGAAATTCTTCTTTTTCAAGACTCATTGCAGATTCAATTTACTGGTGTCGCTATTTGACAGGCAATTCTCACCAGCATTCGTTTCTCAGGATTTAGAAGATGAAGGAATCCTCAGAGAATCCTTGTGTGAACAATGTTTAAATATATATTGTACGTAATACACGGTGGGCCATTTTAAGTTGCGTTTAGGAATATCTCGAAAACGAAGCATCGGATGAAAAATCCAAAAAACACGAAAAAAATATTATCGAGGGGGACATCCAATGACACCAAATTTAGGGGGCAGGAGTGAAATTTTGATGGTACTGCATGTAGTTGTTAACGTAGAATGCGAATCTTTGAGAAAAAGTGGGTGTTCTCGTTTCCAATTTCAAAGTTTCCCACCGCCCAACTGGCCGGGGAGGGGGCCAGGAGCGAAAATTTTGATGTCACTGAATTCCGTTTTTCACGTAGAATGCGAATCTGCAAAAACAATTTGGGGTTCCCATTTAAGATTTCAAACTTACCCACGCCCCACCCCTCAGGGTTGGGGTGGGGGGGTTGAATTTGGTGTCATTGGATGTCCCCCTCGAAAATATTTTAGTCGTGTTTTTTGGATTTTTCATCCGATGCTTCGTTTTCGAGATATTCCTAAACGCAACTTAAAATGGCCCACCGTGTATATCGTGTGTGCGATTAATAAACTTTTTTTTTGTAGAATCTCCTCTGTCTGGTCGAGTGGCTGTGAGTTCTAGTCCAGAAGATGACTTCGTGTTGGTTCCGGCGAATTTACCTTCAGATATAAGTAGTGACCGAAGTGACAGTGGACAAGGAGATAAGTTGTAAGTATACATACATACGTACATATGTAGTACGCCTTTTACCCAACTTGGGTGTGCAGCATTTTTAAATTTTAATTTGCCGGCAACTATTTAACAGGATTAACTCCCAATGAAAGTGCTCGTAATCAGAGAAAGGACTCATGGCGTGATATAGAGACCTTTAGAGATCCGCTTGATCTCTTATGGCTTACGAGGTCCATTGTACCTCACAGTAATAGCTCGCTTACGACAACATAATACAGATCGCAATGACCCCAATAAAAGCACACGTACGCTAACGGTAATAATGGCTGAAAGGAAATAGATTAGTACCCTTACCTTGATCACCGGTAGTGTTCTTTCACACTTGCCCTCTGGATCTCTCAAGACGTTAAGACACTATTCACGATCTCTACACCTCGAGTGACAATAAACAACTGCCCGAGAATGACACATCCTTCTCCTTAAATTGGATTGTGTAATCGGTCACACAAAAATTACTGAATATTGCTATTATAATTTATTGACAAACAATGATTATGAATTACAAGTTTATATAATTTTACCCAATTCCGCTAACAATATTAGCTCCCCGTATCTAAATCTCTTTGAAACATTCCATCGTCCAAACGAATATTTGTCCTTTCTCTGATTGCGATATTACAGAAAGTAGGTAAAGAAAGGGGAATTCTGGCCCAAGCCTCCCGGAGGCTGGTCATAAGATCAATATAACAGCTTTAAACCAGCTCTAGAACAGTTAAAACCAGCTATAGAACAGCTAAAACCAGCTATAGAACAGCTCTAGAACAACTAAAACAGCTATAGAACAGCTAAAATCAGCTAAAGCCAGCTTTAAACCACCAGCCTCTGGGAGGCTTAGGCCAGAATGCCCCTTCTTTCCCTACTACAGAATGATAGATATTATTATAGAAGAGTCCAACCATTCGGTCCCATTGACCGCTAGAATGCTAGGTGTAAAAAGCGGGCCTCAACTGCAACTCAATAAATTTATTTCTTGAAGAGGCCCATCTAGCTCCTAAAATCCAGAATAAAATGTACAAACGTTGCGAGTGTTTCGTGACCAGTACAAGAATGCTAAAATTTCATTCCAACAAGGATTATATACTTAAAGGATCAATTAACAGTTGCGCCCTTGTTCAAATTTTAATAAAAAAATTGTACTTGATTATAAAAATTCTGAAAAATTCAATTTATTTTTAAATTTTTAAAAAGGCACATCTGTAGATCCATTCTTTCTCTATTAAATGTTTGAATTAGCATTATTCCGGCAGCGGAGGTATTCTTTGTGCAACCAGGACTACATTTAAGGTGAACAAGTTGATAGCTTGTAACATCTGAGTGTGATTGAATGTCAGACCGAGGGCATTTTTAGTTTTACGACAAATCACACATTGCCGGCCGACGGAGACTCGAACCATCGATATCACGTTGACTGACGTCACTGCACGTTAGCCGGCCGTAGCCAGTTAACGCACTGGACCACGCTGTCGGGTATAGCATTATATTGAAGTCAATAATAATCCGACAGTTTACTCGCAACGAAACACTTTTACAGTATTTTTCAACTTCAAAATGGCATTGCATTGCTAGGATGCGGCAAAGTACGAGTTTCGGGCAGCTGCAGTAGTGGTTCAAGAAGTAGAATAAAAGTAAAAGTACAAATTCATAAGTTCAGGTTTTAGTTTCCAGTTTGTAAACGACTTGTGCAAAGATTGTTCCACAATGCACGTTTGTTTCTGTACAACCTGACAATGTTTACCTCTTGCAGAAAGTACAAAGTATCCTCCCGGCCGCCTTCTTGCGCCACGGCAGTCGCTTCGCCCCCTCGCCCCTCGTTCCTGCCGATCTCCGAGCCGATCCCGGTGCCCACCCAGCGGGACAGCTACCAGCGCATGCAGAGCCACGATGCCAGCGCCACCGCCGAGTCTGCTTCTCCTGTCAAAGTAAGTAACTCAGTTGTGTTGAGTTCAGTGGTGTAATATTGGCTTTGTTTGTAGAATAACAGCTCTGTTCCCCGGTCGCAGCCTATCAGCATGAAGAGAAGCGATTATAGGACTGTTCATCCTGATATCAGCAGCTTGTCGCCACCTTCTGTAAGTTTGTTTATAATTAAGGCCTGTTTACACATGGACACAGAAGACACACACACACGCAAAGTAAGAAATACTGTGTGTGTTGCTTGTGAAATAGAGGCGCCGCTATTTTGTGGCTTATATGTAAGTAAAGAAAAAATCTATTTTGAGGCTACAAACGGTCCACACGTTCTTCATTTTGCTTTTGTTACCTGTGTGTCGCATGTATGTGTCTTCTGTGTTCCATGTGTGAACAAACTCGATATAATTCTAAATTTTTTCGATGAAGACAGATGTCGATTGTCGGCCACCATTTTAAATAATTTTAATAATTAGCCCTTATCTAGCCTTTTAATTTGATATTAAAGTCGATGTAATTCTAGTATTTTTTCGATAAAATAAATGCCGATCGTCGACTGCCATTTCTAAAAATTGATTACGATTCTGGTATTTTTTCCAACAGATTGTAATTTAATATTAATTTAAATTATTAAACGTAACCTGGAGTACGACTAAATTACAAACAATAATTTTGCTTCTTATTCAAACATAAAACTTTACCTACCGAAAAAACTACATTGCATGAAATGTCAACTATGGCATATCGTATTTTTACATTAGAGTAAAATTAAAATATCTCGAACCCTGAGCTGCGCGAGAAGGCAGAGCTTGTCATGTACTGTCCGTTTTACAAAAGTGGAGCTAGCGAGTATATTCTACGCTGCACTACACTTAATTTTCAAACAAAACTAAAATATAACTCAATCACAATCAATTACAAAATTCACAGCGTTACACGAAGCAAAACACTACGAACGTCAACATGAGAATAACAGATGTTCTGTAGAACAGACAGTAGCGTAGTTTATCATCTATGCCTCTCTTTCTAAGACGAGAATTCGTACTTCGCGCAGGGTTCTGCTTAAATGAATTTACCTCTACCAGCCAAGTGGTTGTAAATGATTTAATAATAATAATAATAATAATAATTTATTGTCTGTCTATAAAGTACAGTACAGAATGTATATACAAGACACTGTCAAAACAAATGTAGCTGGTACTTACATAAATTGGTTAATATCATAGTAGCAACTATTTATAAGAAATGATCTTAGTGAATTCTTAAAGCTATTAATGTTAGTTAGGTTTTTAATATTACTTGGAATAGCATTGTAGATTTTTATTGCGTTAAAATAAGAGCTATTTGCATAAAACTGAGTGCTGTGAACAGTAACATTAAGCTTAAGTTGATTTCTTGTTTCCATATTTGAATACAAATCTTTATTGAGCTTAAACATTTAAATTTGAAGTCGACACAATTCCACTTCAAGTCAAAATTACTTAAAGTCTAAATTAGTTATAAATGTACTTTAGCAGAAATGTAACATACACGTATTATGAAGTATAGAGTAGGTACATAAATTTTAATTAAATTATCTACGAGCATTAATTACTATTATAAATGAACTGTTGTCTGAAGGTCCAGTTCGTGATCGGAACCCCCCCGGGAGGCGGTCGCCGGCGCTCTGCCTCCAGCAGTTTATGCGAGACGCCGCCCCCACCCAACGTGTGGCAAGTCTCACCGGTGTCTGGAAACCGTCACACCCCAACTGGATCGCCGCTTCGACGCTCCGGTAAGTCAAACACAATACCAAGTAGCCATGTGGAGTCAAATATTACACGATGTCTACTATCAGGTGGAGAGAGATAGCTAGAGTGGCCTAGAATTTACCAGTGTTTATATGAGCAGAAATACAAATTTTATTATATTTTAAATTATTAATGTTTAATATCATACGTTTTGAAATAATTTATAATATTTGGTTGCGACTTATATTACGAAACTTATAATGTTTTCTCTTATCTTTAGACGTAGATATTTTTTGATAGATGTTTGGTGAAAAAATTGTGCCAGTCTCATACCCATATCGACGCAATATTTATTTGCAAGCCACCAAAATCACTCGTAACTAAATTACTGATTAAAAATTAACATATTTGGCAATCCACTCATTTTGTCTCTCTCGTCTCTTCCTTTCTAAAATATTTCATCTTTTACAATAATGTAATTTTTGACCCCATAATAAGTCGAACTGTATTAATTTAGTTTATTTGTTGCATGACTTTCTGTAGACCTTGGTAAGTTTGAAGATTCTTCTTCTTTGAGGGTTCTTTCATGCTTCTGAATACTGAAAAAATCACCGTTTTTAAATGCAACTTCATATAACTCTGTAAAATCCAAAAGCTTAAAACAACGAGATTTTAATTGTTACTTGCTGCCCCCTTTGTGACAGTCACACGTGCAGTACAGTGCATCCCTTTCAGTTGCCTCTCTCGTGACAGTCCCACAAACGCAGCGGTGTGGTCAATATATTAGGGTCAGTATAGTTAAAAAGCCTACAGCGAGTTTGTTGTTAAACAAAAATTATTTCTTAACCAGTAGACAAAATTCCAACACTTCTAGATTTGAATATTCCAGTAGGGAAAGAAGGGGCATTCTGGCTCAAGCCTCCCGGAGGCTGGTGGTCTAGAGCTGGTTTTAGCTGTTCTATAGCTGGTTTTAGTTGTTCTAGAGCTGTTCTATAGCTGGTTTTAGCTGTTCTAGAGCTGTTTTAGTTGTTCTAGAGCTGTTCTATAGCTGGTTTTAGCTGTTCTAGAGCTGGTTTTAGCTGATTTTAGCTGTTCATAGCTGGTTTTGGTTGTTCTAGAGCTGTTCTATAGTTGGTTTTAGTTGTTCTAGAGCTGATTTTAGCTGTTCTAGAGCTGGTTTTAGCTCATTTTAGCTGTTCATAGCTGGTTTTGGTTGTTCTAGAGCTGTTCTATAGCTGGTTTTAGCTGTTCTAGAGCTGGTTTTAGCTGTTCTAGAGCAGGTTTAAAGCTGTTCTATTGATCTTATGATCAGCCTCCGGGAGGCTTGAGCCAGAATGCCCCTTCTTTCCCTACTTATTCCCTTATCTGCACTTTCTGCATCCATCGGATTTCAGATTTGAATGTTCTGTTCATGCATTTTTTTATGTATGCATTTCTTGTCTCCAAGTTTTCAAGAATTGGGTAGGCACCCGAAGATTCAATTTAGCGACGCCGCTATTTGACAGACAAAATTATTTTTCTCAACATTCAAAAGCATGAAAGAATCTTCAAAGAATCTATTTACACTTATTTATTACATTGTGTTAATCTTACTTATTTTCTTCTAGGCAATAGTTCTCCGATACTTAGTGGTCCGCTAGCTAAGTTGCCGTTACTAAATAGCCCGAACAGTCACGCAGAAAATAACAATTTACGGCACACCCCGGTTATACCGTTTGGCACTAGGGCTATAACTTTACCGGAAATAACGGAAATAGGAAACTTTCAAACCCTGTTTCCGGATGGAGCTAATTTGGATCAGCACCCTATTACTTTCTTAGCACCCGAGTTACCTGAAGAGACCTTACTTGAGGTGAGTCAAATTTTTTAATTAAAAAATGATACAAATACTTTTTATTTTTATTTACATACATTCCTACACCTGTTAGTCATCGGTATACATATACAAATGTGTCATAACTTCTAGTTAAGTTAATTTGATGTGCTGATTACAAATGAAAAAGAATTATTCTGAAAATCGATAAATAAATGAGTTTTCTTACTCGGTACATTTTTAGTGCCGTATAACTACTATCAAAAATTATTTTAATTAGCATCTACCATGAAATGCATTTCTCATTATATAGTTTTAATTTAATAACCATAATAATCTATCGAAAATATTCACTCAGCAATATCACTTTTCCGATAATATTTTTGTGATCAATTTAAAACATCAAGGGGATATCACGAATACAAGTCGCAGTGACATCCTTTATTTATTCTCTTTGTGATATTCCTTCAGCAATATAAAATTAAAAATTGTGACATCCCTGTGATGTTGTGGTATTATATTAAAAATGCGATTGAATTTAACTGTAACATGCAAGTACAAATTTCTGCAAATCGCAGTGAAATCCTTTTTTTAACCTCTCTGTGATATTATTTGAGAAATATTAAAAATGTAACGTCCCTGTGATGTTCGTGGTATATAATAATGTTTTATCACAGACGCAATTACTTTGAATTTAACTGTAACGTTCAAGTAGAACATCTCTGTGATATTGTTTAAGCAATATTAAAAATGTTACGTTCCTGTGATGTTTGAGGTATATAATAATGTATCATCACAGATGCAAGTCATAGTAACATCCTATATTTAACCTGTCTGTGATATGGTTTAAGCAATATTAAAAATGTGATATCTTTGTGATATCTCTGGTATAATTATAATAATGAGAAAGAGAACTAATTTAACCAGTCAGTTTAGATTATCAGCTTCGCTACCTTGAAATAGTGTATAAAAAAAGTCGCCCAGCTCGGTTTTTCTCTTGACTCAGTTGCGTTTAGGCGAGTAATAAGTTGGCGAATTGTGACTCAGCTCTATGTAGAACAAAGGCACATTCTTTCTCTCCCTTAACATATCGGCCAACTTTGTCTGCATTGCCATTAAAATATACACACCTGTACATCTATACCGATAACTACCACAGTTTGTGAAGCTACCTCATCCAAGTAACTTATTCTTCAACGAAAATGCAACAATTTCAAAAAGAAATCGTGCAAAGTTTTATGTGTCTAATGCAGCATCGTTCCCAGATAGGGCCATTTAATGGCTAGACACTGGGGTTCGTCTGCGGCGACACGAACTGTGAAATACGTTTACTAATTAACTTATTCTTTTTCCAGCGAGAACACAACGAAACTCTAGCGAAGCTCAACTTCGTGTTAGCGCTGAGCGAATGCGTGTTGGAGTTAGCTGCGTCTAGAGCAGCCCCACTTGGTGCTCTAACTGACAGCTCGATGACCCCTGCAGGTCAACAGGGCGAGACCTGTCGCAGGGCTGAGCAGCTTGTCTTGCTCGTCAGAGCGCTGCAGCTGCTGTCGTCTGGACTCAATCTAGCTACCCAGCAGCTGAAACAGGGACAGCTGAGGCCGAGCAGCACCGTCAAGAACGGTAGGTGGTTGTTGTGCTGAAATTTTGTTGGTAGTTGAATATGTGTTTGATTTGAGATATGAGGTATTCATTCCGCCATTTTGTAACAAAATGGCTTCTTGAAACAGAAATGTAACAGTACCGTCAAGAACGGTGGGAGATTTGTTTGTTTGTTTGTTATTGTATCAAGTGAGAAATACTAGTCCGATATTTTTTTTATTTTTAATATAGTTTCATGCAAGTTTGACTTCAAATATAAGTTACTAGCGGACCCGGCGCGCGTTGCTACGCCTCCAACTCGAATTTAAAGGAATCTCGTTTTAAGATTTCTAAGCCATTACCATACCATACATGGTGGTAATTCTAACTACGCCCATGATACCATATCAAATTTGAACCCAATCGGTTACTGCCATTTTGTTTAAAGATGCAAAGAGCAAGTCAATTTGACTTGGCCACTGGCGCAACATTTTAAAACTTTTATGCCTTGCAATGTGGACACACAACGTTCATTGGTCCAACGATTTGCTGTGAACTGTAATCGATTGCCACGTTATAATTGAATGCAGCTCGATGCAGATTGAACGCAACATTTCTACCTTGTTGATACTGATTCCGTTCAACTTCATTTCGCGCTTCGCGTTGCTCGTCAGTTTGACTTGCTCGTATATATCTTTGACTTGCAGCATTGCGAGTTCTGCGACCTAAGTTGGTACGTCTAAATTGGTGGCATTTTGAAGAACCAAAAGTCAATCAATACTAACAATATACAACTGCCTGTTTCAAAACACCTAAACCAGCTGAATTCGAAATTCCTATTCAACAACAACTAATACATAGTAGTTTAATTAAATGTCTGGTTATCTATTTTTTTAACCACCCCTGTATTAGAGCGAACAAAACAAAAAAAGAAATATTCAAATCGGTCAAGTCGTTCTCAAATTATGCCGTGACCAGAAAAACAGGCATTCCTTTTTATATATACAGATTCGTTCTACCATTTTGTAACAAGATGGCTGCTTGAAGAATAAATTTCAAAATTATGTACTAGTACCGTCAAGAACGCTAGGAGATTTGTTTGTTTGTTCACATAAGAAATACTAGCCCGATATTTTTTAAATTCTTAATATAGTTTCATGCAAGTTTGACTTAAAATATAAGCTATTCATTCTGCCAATTGTATAACAAAATGGTTGGTTAAAATATAAATGTACATTTTTTGATTCATGGTTTTTTGTTCCAGTTGTTTCTACGCTAAACAACAAATTCAGGACGACTTTAGCAGAATGCAAGCAATTAAATAGTACTGGTCTACTAGCTCGAGTTGGTTCTACTAATATTACAGCTGATAAAATATTGTACAACCATGCCATCCAAATGGTACGTTTTTAAATTATCATTAAATGTTTTAATTTCGTTTGGTGCAGTATTTATCACCCAACTTGGGTGTGGCAGCCTCACATATTGTGGGTGATCACCATATGAGTGATATTATTCTGTCTCTAAATAAAATGTTTGATTTTTTTTCTCAGTGTCAGTCAGCGGCCCTAGATGAATTATTCGGCAACCCTGAAGAGTGCTTCCAAAGATACCAAACAGCGCAAATTTTACTACATTCGCTGTCCCAACAAGTCAGCCATCAACAGGACAAGGCTTTGCTCACGAAATGTAAGTCATTCTTCAAAAATAATTTTAATAAGTCTTCATCCGTAGCTGTTCGAGAATTAAAACATTACCGAGTTGCAAACAAAATAAGTTATTATTTGAGAATGGGGGTTTCCACGATCTTTTAATTTGTTTATATGTTAATCTATACATTAAAATATTATGCCTGTGGCACACCGGTCGAGGAGCATCGAGGACCATCGAGTAACTCCTCGATGAAACGAAAGAACGCACCCGTCCGCGATGGATTTCTATTTAATCGGTGACAAATACATCAAAGTTTTGCGCGAAATCAAATCCAAAGATACGTCTGAAATGAGATACATTCGTTTCATCGAGGAACAACTCGATGAAAATAGCGGCGCCCCTATTTTTCGTCGAGGACGGGGTGCGTTCTATCGTTTCATCGAGGAGTTACTCGATGGTCCTCGATGCTCCTCGACCGGTGTGCCACAGGCATTAGGCCCGTATTTTTTATTTTTGCAAAAAGATGCTAATAAGTCAGAAAAAAATTCATAAACTATAGGTGTCGCGAAAAACGATGCCGTCATCGGCACTGAGAACATACGTCACCGCGCTGACAAGGACCGAATACGATACGTAGGTCTTACCTTATTTCAACACAGGTCCGTCGTTCATTCCGTAGTCGACAAAAAACGAACTTACACGAATAAATCTACTCACGGTTTGGTCTCAGTGCCGTTTGCGTCACATATGTCGCATTTTAATGCACGTTTTAAAAGAGTTACAATTTCATTTCGATAAAAAGGTAATAACTATCAAAATTAACAATTATTATCACATATAATGCTGAACTTTGATATCCAATAAGTATTTCTTTAAAAGCCGTAGACATGGAAACCCCTTTCACGTTCTGAAAATCATTATCTATTCAAAAATGTTATTCTGAAAATGTGAATCTGTGATTTAAATTTGAAGACAAGATTGAAAATGCTTTTCACCATTCTACGATTAAAGATGCTCATTAAACGGGGTGTATTTTTTTTCCAGATAAGGACGCAGTAGAAAAGCGCCTTTTCGTCCTTCAACAACAAGGCTACATATACGCTACAGATCTCAGTTAATTTTATACTCTCATTTTGTCTTTAAATGTTTTATTTATTATACAAAATTTACACATTTTCATTCTATACAAATTATAAAATTGTAAGTAGAGTTATACTAATACGGGACATATATTTTATAGATCTAGGTGGCTAGAGAAGTTCTAAAATAAATAAATAAGGCTTTTCTTCCTTAAAATGAATTAAGTACCTATATATAGTAGAATCAAGTCGTAGTCTAGTGTGAGGCATTGCTCGAAATATTGACACACCCTATAGAGAACAATCTTTACTGGTTTTTTATTTGTTTAATGATCTACTGCACTTATTTCATATACAGGGTGTGCCAACTTTAGAACGATGTAATTTATTTATCTTTATTTGTCCACTTCAAGTAAAATATAAATATGTAAATAATTGTGTATTGACTGATGTATAAAACTGTCCATTTATCGCAATAACGTCACCGTTTCTTTAAGCTTCTTTCAGTTTGGAAGAATTAAAGTAAGTCGAACGAAATGAGAATGTCATGGTATTTGTCAGTATTCGGTATAAGTGATTTATTGTATACCTGAGTTATAAATATATAAATTTTTATGTAAAATTACACAACCCTGTTTTTGTCCCAAACATTTTATTTTCAGCAAACTAAATACAATACCATGTAGGTACTCCATATTTTAAACCGTTTTTTAGTGGAACTACAAAAAAATTTGAAGAAAATCGGTTAAGCCGTTAGACGTAAAAAACAAACAAACAAATATTTTTTTCAACCTTACATATTATGAGTCATCGGTACAGATACATAATATATAATGTGTGCGGTTATCAGCCATCAACTTATTCATGGTGTTAGTCGAATATGCGCACAAATTTTTTATTTCAATTATACATAAACATCAAAACCACGCCGGTTACCTAAAAAGGGAGGCACGAACCCTGCACAACAAAAAACTTAAGAGGAACGGATACTGGTGCAACGTACAAGTGAAAACAAGGTTTCGTTTTCACCATCATTTCTAATCTAAATATTAACATTTTAAAATATTTATTTTTTTAATTTGTAGAGGAAGGTTGTTTGTATGACATTTGTGTATTACAATTTTAAATTTTTGCTTGATTTGTTATTATAGGCGTTATAAACATTGGCAATTTTGTAATTCATTTTAAAGTGTATTATGTTTTGAATTTTAAAATTTCAATACAGAAATGTCACAGAACCTACTTTCTTCTACAAATTAAAAAAAAATTGTTAAATTTTTTAAATATTTAAACTAAATTTTACGGTGAAAACTAACCCCCTTTTTGACACAAACAAAGGTCGAATAAATATTCGAATTTCAATTTAGATCCACCTCTAAGCTAGAGTCGTATTGGGTACACTTATTACAATTCTAAGAAATTGACTCTTTTGATAATAACCGAACCGGACCGATAAATTTTGGTAGTGCAATAACCGTTCCTCTTAACCAACAATCAATCTTCGATTACTTACCCTGAATCCTGACACACTTATTTTGCCTCGTTCACATTCATATTAATTTTTGTACATTCATACATGAATAAATTTATCAAAAATGGTAACACGATCCTGCAAAATAAAATGTATCGTTCGTATCCTGATACACTTCTTTTACCTCGTCCACATATCGAACTGCAAATGATTGTATAAAAATAATACAGTGTGTTATATTATTAATATTTATTTTCCTACAATAAATGTGTACATGAAGTATTTATTTTTTCTTATTTAAACAATTATAAACTTGGAACTGGAATAAATCATTTTCTTTTCCAACACATTCACTAGCGCCGTGTCTATGTATGGCTGCGTGGTCGTAACAATCTATTTGGCCATCATTGTTGCAATCCTAATCAAAAATAAGATAATTAAAAAACATTTTCAGTTCTCATGAATAGTAAATTTAACAGAACAAAACCAAAATAAATAGTTTTCGTTTACCTTTTGGTATCTGTACATGTAGTTCTGGATAGCTTTAGCAGAACAGTCATAACTTTGAAAACAGTTCTCATAAGCTGAATCCGAATTTGAGTAATCGTTATTTACTGTGGGTTTACCAGCGTCCAACCAGAAATTATAAGTAATTGCACATCCTTCTTGACAGATACAATTGAGGCAGTAGTCGTTTACTGGGCCCTGGGCATTTGACTCTGAAAAAATTATTATATTAATTAATTAATTCTTTTCATTTTTATTTTTCATCTTTGAGGCTGCGTTTCTCAAAAACTAAGCCCGATATCGAACTGCGGTTTGCGGCATTGTGTTCCTCGCACTTTCATTGACTTATAACCAAATTTTCAGTAAGTAATTTGAAATTTTTGAATATTTTCGGGTTCTCAAAAATTGCCCACCCTCAATATCTCGAAAATGGCTCAAGATCCAGACTTGATTTTGTCACCATTGAATTCCTCGCACCGAATTACATAGGTATACAAATTTTCAGCGAAAAATTCCGACTGGTACATTTTTTATGAAGGATTTTCGAAATCTGACATTTTCTTAAGGGTACCTTAAAAGTTTTTACCCTTAGTAAAAAGTCGATTTTTGAAAATTCCTCATAAAAATTGTACCAGTCGGAATTTTGCGCTGAAAATTTGTATACCCATGTAATTCGGCGCGAGGAATTCAATGGTGCAGTCGCCAGGACCGTATCTCTGATATTTTTGAAGATTTCAAGGAGCGAAAAAATTTTGAAGGTCGAAAATTTTTTAATTTTTCAAAAAAATTTAATGGGTCAATTTCGACGCGAGGAATTCAATGGTGATAAAATCAGGGCCGTTACTTTTACCATTTACGAGAAATCGAAGGTTTTTTTTTTGGGAGGCTAATAATCGCTAGTGAATTTACCTGAACTGGATTCGAACCTGAGTTGTTTGAACCGCAGTCGACCACATAACGCACACAGCTATTCGCCCAATTAATTAAAAAAATTATTGTTACGGTTCTGTTTCTGTTAATTTTTAGTGAGCTATAACAACAAATTGAAATATATTTAAAAATTTAAATACATTTTTATCCTGAGATGTAGCAAATTTACACACTACTTTAAATCATCGATAGGAATAGTAGATATATTTGACGTGTGTGCGGTTTTCAACCATCAACACACTCATGATTGGTTGGATTTTAGGATTTTATTCGGACCTGAGTTGTAAGAACCACAGTGGGGTCACGTTACGCACTGAGCTATTTTTTTGTTATAAATAAAATGTAGCAAATAATTATTATAAACAAACCCAAAGCCTTTCTGGTTTCTGTACAACATACTGGTCTCTATTTTAATATTTAAAATCATATTTTATTAATTTCTTGTTTGTTGGTTTATTCTTGTTACGAAACGAATGCAAGTTGGTATGAGTTTGTACAGCGAATAAACTGCAGATTTTAATAGATTTTACAGTGAAATATAGTGTGTTTTGTAGATTGTAGTAGATATTTTGTTAATAATATAATAAAGTGTTTAAAACATATTTTGATGGGTTGAGAAGTAAGAAATTTGGTTATTATTGGGAAAATTATATAAATTTATCACAATATAGTTATAAATAATAATAATTTAACTGTAAAATGATTATTTATTTAGTAAATACTAATTGTTGTTGAGTAACTTCCGAAATAGTAAGTAATAATTCTTCTAAATTTGATAAAATACATTTTTATTTTGTACCTACATACCTAGGTACTTATATGTAAGGTTAAAAGTTGTACTTGTATAATATGTTTTGTTGTAATAAAAGTTTTAAATTATTGTGATACCCATTCAAATGACAAAGTATTTAATAAATAAGTGTAAAATAAGGACATCTTCAAGGCTACAACATCTTCGGTCGGACGACTTCCTAGTGCAAAACTGGTACGTACAAATTTATTTAAAATATTACATTTCCTCTGCTTGATTATTTTGTAAATATGCCTATCCTCAAAAATGTCTATAACTAGAAAGCTGTAATTCTAAAATCGTGCCTGAAAACAATTAGAGAAAATAAGAATTAATTTATGCATTTTAATATTACAAATTATGGCCTTATTATTGCATATATATTAATTTTGTTTTAAATAGTCGATTCCCTGCATTGTTCGTGAAAGTGCTAAGAAAATATTTTTTGTCAAGAAAATTACACATCTGACGAAAAAAATAGTAAAAAATCGGCCAAATTGACTATTTTTACTAATTTATTACTAAAATACCATTAAGTATTTCAAATATATAATTTCTTAGCACTCTAGAGTCATCTTTTAACTATCTATATACCTATATAAAATATGAACAGTGTAGGTGTACTAACAAGGTCTCAGTTTGAAATATATATCAAGATGCCTTTTTCACTATTCTTGGCATAAGTGTAGCGCCTTCATTATGTTATCCTGATACCTTTTCGTCAAGAAAACATGGAACACCAACTTTTATTTGGTGAATAAAATAATATTAGTATGATTTGAACAAAAAATATTGCCTTATATGCGCGGCTCGAAAATTGATGTTTCTCTCCCGGAAAGAGAATAGTATATTACTTTACTAGTGGGAGAAGTAAAATGCCTCTGTCATGAGTGTCTGATTGGTCACGAGCAAAGCGAGTGGCCAATCAGAACACGAGTTAGAGCAGCATTTTACTTCTCCCACAAGTGAAGTACGATATTTTTCCTCACTGTGAGGAAAAATATTTTATTATAACGGGTGGGCCAGAAAGAAATACGAATTTGAAAAAATCATTAAAAAAAACTAAGTACAATTCACATACAAATTTTTATTTCTATAAAAAAAAAATGTACATCTGGGAAATTCATTTCATAAAAATAACGTCATCCAGGTGTGCACCATCGCGCTGCAAACCTCAAATTGGTAAAAACTCGCTGGCACGGGGAATAGCACATTGCACGGGGAATAGCTGCCATTTCTTCCCGGATATTGGTCTTCAACTGGTTAATCCCCACAAAAAAGTCTACTCCAATAACCCAGCCACGATTAACCAGTTGAAGACCAATATCCGGGAAGAAATGGCAGCTATTCCCCGTGCAATGTGCCAGCGAGTTTTTACCAATTTGAGGTTTGCAGCGCGATGGTGCACACCTGAATGACGTTATTTTTATGAAATGAATTTCCCAGATGTACATTTTTATAGAAATAAAAATTTGTATGTGAATTGTACTTAGTTTTTTTTAATGATTTTTTCAAATTCGTATTTCTTTCTGGCCCACCCAGGGATAAAAGTATTACTTTATAGAAAAAAATCATTAATACTATAAATTAAAGGAAGTGTCTAACGCCACACAGCGTGAACCTAGCGTGAACCTAGCGTGAACCTAGCGTGAACGTAAGAAAAATTGGTTTAACGCATGTTTGAACAACCTAGCGTGAACGATTTCTGTTGGACTTAAGAAGGGTTTTGTTAGCATAGATTAGTTTATGTCAAAAAACGGATTTCTGTTGGATTCAAGTAGGGTTTTGTTAGCATAGATTAGTTTATGTCAAAAAACGGAGTTCTGTTGGACTCAAGAAGGGTTTTGTTAGCATAGATTAGTTTGTCAAAAAACGGATTTCTGTTGGATTCAAGTAGGGTTTTGTTAGCATAGATTAGTTTATGTCAAAAAACGGAGTTCTGTTGGACTCAAGAAGGGTTTTGTTAGCATAGATTAGTTTATGTCAAAAAAAACGGATTTCTGTTGGACTCAAGTAGGGTTTTGTTAGCATAGATTAGTTTATGTCAAGAAAACGGAGTTCTGTTGGACTCAAAAATGGTTTTATCTACGACTACTATGAAAAGTTTATATTTATGCTTTCAATTGTCAACGTAAAGTTGATTGTTACTGAGGACCAAGCAAAAAAACATTTTATTGCGTGTCTCCTATGACAACGCGCAATAAAGTACTTTTTGATTACATAAAATAAAAGAAAATGACAGAATCAAACAATTTTTTTTATTTATTTATTTCGATATTATTGGTATCGTCATGGTTACGAATAAAACATCAATTGATTTAACGCAGATTGAACTAACTGAATACTATTATTATTATAACAACTAATTTTAGTCGTAGATAAAATTATGTGTGTATTACGAGCATAAAGTGTCTTTGTTCCTCTTGCACTATTGCAGCGCGAGCCGTGCGCGAGTAACAAAGAGTCACTTTATGCTCTTAATACACAAATAACTATTGTTAGCATAGATTAGTTTATGTCAAAAAAAACGGAGTTCTGTTGGACTCAAGAAGGGTTTTGTTAGCATAAATTAGTTTATGTAAAAAAAAAACGATTCACGCTAGGTTCACGCTAGGTTCATGCTAGGTGCACGCTAGGTTCACGCTAGGTTCACGCCACGTTCACGCTAGGTTCACGCTACGTTCACGCTAGGTTCACGCTAGGTGCACGCTAGGTTCACGCTACGTTCACGCTAGGTTCACGCTGTGTGGCGTTAGCTCATGCCTAAATTAAATGTTGTACAATGTATTTAATAATTATCTATATGATTTGAACAAAAAATATTGCTTTATATAATCGGCTAGAAAATTGATGTTTCTTTATCGGAAGGAGGAAATATTTTATTATATAAGGGAGAAAAGTATTACTTTATATAAATCATTAATACAATAAATTAAATGTAGTACAATGTATTATGTCGTAGGCTAGTTATACTATAATCAGTCGTTTTCTATTGACTCGGCATTTTTTTATTACACAATATGCCGAGGCTTTTGTTAGATACTCTGAACTGAACTAAATAACAACCCAATACCTTACTTGAGTCCCATAGACTCGGTTTTGGTTGACACTCTGATTGCATTGAATCAGATACTCCCAATACTCTTCTTGAGTCTTAAATACTCGTTTTGCTACAAACTCAGATTGAACTGAACTAAATAAACAACCCAATACACTTCGTGAGTCCCACTCAGTTTTGGTTGATTCAACTGAACTAAATAAAGAACCTAATATCCTTCTTGAGTGAAATAATTCGAAGTGACATTGTATTTCATACAAAGCCTAAGTATACATATATATTTCTACCAGCCGCACATGTGTGTGCGGTTACCAGCTGTCAACTCACTCATGGATATTGGATATTTTGTGAAATTAAATAGGATTCGAACCTTAGAAAACACAAATAATTTTTTTATTGGTTAACATCAATAATATCCTGTTCGAATTTTTTAAATGTCTTGTAAATTATACAAAATTCTGCGAATATTTTTTATTGATCATTAATTTTTTGTTGTGGGCCACGCCTTAAAAAACGTTTACCTTGATGGTTAATTGTTTATAAGGAATAATAAAATATTATCTGATTGCTTCATCTGCAAAGAAACGCGATATCTGTTGTTTATTTTTATTCTTGTATTTGTTGTTATTAGAATTTAAATTTCCAAGCAGCATGATACCAAGTTCATTATCATACTATTTAATATGCCATGAACTTCGCAATTTGTTTTTACCTTGACTAAGTCAGATTAGCAATTATGAATATGAATCTTATACAAATTAGAATTTAAAAATAGCAGTATTTTGTTGTTAAGATTTATTATTTCTACCTACTTAAAAATTAAATGAATTTAAATTAAATAAATAGCAGATATTTAATTGAAATAAATAATAAATATGAAACCCTGTTTGTATTATTATAAAATTACAATAATTAATATACATATTTTATTAGGGGTGAGAGGTTGGACCCCTATATGAACACTTTATTTGCTAGTTAAATTTTCAAAAAAATTTAAAATGAATAATTAATTTTTGTATTATTTAATAAATGAATAATATGAACATATTTGTAGTGTATTGGATAATTGTTATGATGACTAGGTAACTGTATAGAAACTGTTAGTTTCGTTATGGTCTTGGGAAAATAGGTTTAGCACGCCTGTAAAAATAATAATTAATAATTGTGTATGTATGTATTTATTTTTATCTGATAAATAAAAGCACTTTTCCAATTCCAAATTAATACTAGGATTCTGTGAAAATCTGTAGTTGCTACAGATCTATGAAATTGTAAATATGAACAAAATCGCAATGAAATTTATAATCATATGAACATTTTTATATTTGTCAACAAACATTGATGTGATTTTGTTCAATATTTAAAGATTTACAAATTTGTAAAACTTATAGATTTGCACAGAATCCCACCATAAAAATTATCATCTAGTATCTAGGTAGAGACGATTTAAATCCATATAGGAGTGACGTCATAAAAAACAAGCAAAGTATTCGTATGAATCAAGATTTTAATTTCTAGTACAGCATGAGTTTGGTAGATGGTGCTGGCAGTCTTTCTCTATACGCTAAATTTAAAAGCAATAGTTTTTATTTCTATTTTTGAAATTAATCATTATTTTACCATTTTAATACATCGCATGGTTCTGTAGGAAATAATCAAAAATTAATAAAATTGAACAAAACTAAATAACAAAACACGTTAACCTCAAAATTTTATGTTGACCAAGATGTTGACACTTGACACAACAATAAGCAGAAAATTGACAAGTTGTCAGCAATAAACAATAAATGGTATATAACGAACTTTTGTGAATCTAAAAGAAAACAATAATATGTAAGAAAATATATTTCATATAATGAATACTATATTATATGAATAATTGTTCAGCTACTGCCGTTAAAACACAAATTGATAACCCCCGCCCCTTATGACATACGATATGCGTATAGATTTATACGAGTAAAATGTGTAAGAAAGAGATAGCTTATTTCAGTGGCGCACCCAGGATTGCATGTTGGGGGGGGGCTAAGAATTTTTTTTATGAAACCTATAGTACGACACAAGAAAGAAATGCGCCGCAGGCGAATTTTTTTTAGAGTTCAAGGTCAAACACCTTTAAATTGAAAGTTTCATTTTTTTAAAGATAAACAGTTGCACGTTTTACTCTCTTTCTTGTGCACACACATTGTTTTTTCGGCAGCTCTCTCGATATAATTTCATAAGAACGACTCTGAGCAGAGTCATGTCAGTTATATAGAAAAATACATATATTTTAATTTTAGTTCATATTTAATGTATCAGTTCTTTCTTCCATCTTTTTAGTTTAACGCCCAAGTGCACCGTTGTTTAAGTTCAAAATTTCATCACAAGGTTCGCATTCTTATTAAAATATCCCAATAATCGTACACATGCGTTATACGGAGTGTATATTATTGTATAATTTGAACTATTTTAATTTAAGATAATCATAAAAACAGATAAAAGGCGATTGTCTTCAGTGAACTTAAATAATCTTACATAATGTTTAAAATGTTTAATGAAAAAATTTGAAAAAAGTCCAGTCGTCTGGGGGGGGCTCAAGCCCCACGAGCCCCCCCCTTGAGTGCGCCCCTGGCTTATTTAATGAACGGATAGAATTAATCTGATTTGATGTCACTCCTATATGGATTTAAATCGTCTCTACCAGATAACTTGGTAAACAAAACATAACTATTTGAAATAAAGAATAATATATTTGATTTCAAATTTTGTATTATATAAATGGTTTTACTATTAACCAAACCAAGCAATGCTAATCTATCTAGCACTTTATCCAGAGGTTCTACGATAAAAAAGCAACAAAAACAACTTACTATCTGCCAGATAAACCAATAGAACAGACACAAACACAACCGCGTTGTTCCACTTCATCTTAAACTCTGAGTAAAAACTTGAAACCTGCCTCCATCATGTATATTTATATGTTGTGCAAAAAACTTAGAACGTCATGATTATGTCATTGACGGTCATGCTTCCAATAAATCATTTACCTTCTGCAAAGTGGGTGGATCTTCTAGGTAAATCCGTGCCGGATCTCTGATGATTCTTTCTTGCTTCTTTCAGGCTTCTGAATACTGAGAAAAATGGCGAGAATTGCCTGTTAAGTAGTCATCTTCAATGAGTCTTGGAAAGAATCATTTCTGATACATTGATGCTAACAGTGATTCAGAAGCATGAAAGAATCCTCAAAGAATCAGTGTGTGAACTGAGGTTAAGAAAGAATTAAAAAATTGGGAGATACTCAAAAAAAGGAAATTAAGTTTACCTAATCAATTTGAATATTGTGAGTCATCGATATAGAAACATATTATACTGTGTGTGCAGTTACCAGCCGTCAACTCGCTCATGGGTGTTAGTGGAGAGTACACCACAGAGGAAAAACAAATTCATTTTTACTTCCTTGTACAGAGTAAAAAGGAAGTATTGTAATCGCGAAAAATTTCGGATTTCAGATTTTGATGGAAGTATCCGTTTTAATCTTTTCTGAATCCATTATGACTAGTTTCGTCGTGACGTCTGTACGTATATGGACGTACGTATGTACGTACGGACGTATGTGTGTCGCATAACTCAAATACGGTTAGACGTAGAAAGTTGAAATTTTGTATTAAGGACTGTTATAGCTTCTAGTTGTGCATCTCCTATTTTTGGTTTAAATCTACAAACCGGAAGTAGTACTTTTTCAAATATTTTGATAAATATTTAATTTAAGACAATTTTTTATTTTAAATGAAAGATTATGTGATTATTACCTACAATCGGTATTTTATAAATATTTTTGTATCTGGTATATACCTATCATTTAAGAAAAATTAAAGTATATATTTATAATTTAGTATTTCGGTATCTTGTAGTCCTTGATCGATTAACATTTGTTACTACGTAAAATTTAAATGATTATGACATGACAGTGATAATAGTAAAATTTGCTTTATATCTTCTTCTGCAGTTTAAATAAAATGACTAAAATATATTTGTGAGTATAGTAGCAGTAGTAATAGTACTTATATATTGATATATTTGTATAATAAGTTAAAAGAATAAAGTCAGATTTTTAAATATTATTCTATATTTTAGTTATTAAGAAAAGTATGAACAGTTTAATAGGCGTACAAGGAGGTCATGTTGTGTCCACGTCAGATTTTTTAATGTTAGTCCGCCATCTTGAAACAAAATGGTAGCTAGCTAACTCAAAATGTACTGCACCGATTGGGTTCAAATTTGTAATGGTTATAACTTTTGGTATCATGGGAGTAGTTAGAATTGTCACCATGTATGGTATGGTGATAACTTATAATTCTTATAACGAGATTCCTTTAAATTCGAGTTGGAGGTGTAGCAACGCGAGCCGGTTTCGCTAGTAAATTATAATTATTATGTTTCTTCAATTTGTCATCTATAATAATTATGCTGCCAAGGAATTTAATTTAACAGATTGAGCGTCTTCTACAATTATCCTTAAGTAAGAAGGAAACGAAATTCTTTTTCTTTTTCTGAAGGCGTTTGAAATTTTCAGCAGAGAATTGACGGAATGCAAATGGCATGTGACGTTTAATTATCGCAAAAATAGGGCATTAGGGCTTACGAAACACGAGAGAAATAAGTAAAATAAATGCATTAATACTCGTGAGCTAAAGTATGAATTGAGGAAAAACCCTGAAAAATTATATTATATTTTGATGTGTGAAGATGTAATGATACTATCTTTTATAATTTTATTTGATTATTCGCTTCCTTTCAAATTTAGCGTGATTACAATTGTGAACTTCTTGGAATAAATTAAATTATAAATAAATAAGGAACTGTTTCCATGTTTCAAATATTAATGAATGGAAAACACGTCTATTTAATTCAGAAAAACCTATTGCTAACTTGAATTGTTGCTTAAAACTTCCTACTAGTTATTATTATAAGTTGCTTGATTGTACATTGAGATATTTTATTGTATTTTTAAGAAATACAAAAAAATTTGGTAGGCAGTAAAATTATATAGACTAAGAGCTAGCGGTCAAATTAGTGTGGACATTTTATTAATCGTGAAATTGAAGGGCTTGGGCCTTGAATATCTGCTGAAGATGGAAAATTCTAAGTGGCCGGATTAGGCTTCCTCAACTATAAAAAATTGAGTTACAAAACTGTAAATTATATAAATTAAGAGTTCTGGTGTATGTAGAGGTGGAAATAAACGATATTTCTTATTTACAAAACATTATTTCCAGAACGTTTCTACTCCTCCAATCTTAAATGACATTTTAAATTTTCATAAATGTCAAAAATTTGTCGAAGTCGATATCTTTATCCGTTCAGAAAGTAGAGTTGATTAAACACAAAAAATATTTGAAATTCTTAAATTTTGCAATTTTCACTTGAAGATAATATTTAAATTTTGGGTTATCAAGGGCCTTACAAAAAAATTAAATATAATGTATCTTACGTAAAATTTACTAAAGAATCCAACGCCGCAGACCGGAAGTCGATATCGTTATTCTTTCAGAAAGTAGAGTTGATTAAACACAAAAAATATTTAAAATATTTAAATTTTGCAATTTTTACTTGAAGATAATAATTAAATTTTGGGTTATCAAAAGGGCCTTACAAAAATTTAATATAATGTGTCTTACGTAACATTTACTGAGGAATCCAACGCCGCAAACCGGAAGTCGATGTCTTTCTCCGTTCAGAAAGTAGAGTTGATGAAACACAAAAAATATTTTAAATTCTTAAATTTTGAAATTATCACATGAAGATAATAATTAAATTTTGGGTTATCAAGGGACTAACAAAAATTTTAATTTAATGTATCTTACGCAAAATTTACTGAGGAATCCAACGCTGCAAACCGGAAGTCGATATCTTTATCCGTTCAGAAATTAGAGTTGATTAAACACACAAAAATTTAAAAATACTAAAATTTCTTTCTTTTACTTCCTTGTACGAAGTAAGGAAGTAATGTAATCGCGAAAAATTTCGGTTCTCAGATTTTGACGGAAATATCCGTTTTGACCTTTTCTGAATCCATTATGACTAGTTTCGACGTGACGTCTGTACGTACGTACGGACGTATGTGTGTCGCATAACTCAAATACGGTTAGACGTAGAGAGTTGAAATTTTGTATTTAGGACTGTTATAGCATCTAGTTGTGCACCTCCTATTTTTGGTTTCAATCTATAAACCGGAAGTAGTACTTTTTAAAAATATTTCGATAAATATTTAATTTAACACAAATTTTTTTATTTTAAATGAAAGATTATGTGATTATTACCTAAAATCGGTATTTTATAAATATTTTTGTATCTGGTATTATTTAGGAATAATTAAAGTATATATGTATAATTTAGTATTTCTTTATCTTGTAGTCCATGATCGATTAACATTTGTTACTACGTAAAATTTAAATGATTATGACATGACAGTGACAATAGTAAAATATGCTTTATATCTTCTTCTGCAGTTTAAATAAAATGACTAAAATATATTTGTGAGTATACTAGTATAATAAGTTAAAAGAATTTTTTATATTATTCTACATTTTAGTTATTAAGAAAAGTATGAACAAACAAGGCGTACAAGGAAGTCATGTGGTGTCCACGTCAGATTTTTTTACTTCCTTGTACGGAGTAATAAGGAAGTATTGTAATCGCGAAAAATTTCGGTTTTCAGATTTTGATGGAAATATCCGTTTTGACCTTTTCTGAATCCATTATGACTAGTTTCGTCGTGACGTCTGTACGTACGTGCGTACGTGCGTACGTACGTACGGACGTATGTGTGTCGCATAACTCAAATACGGTTAGACGTAGAAAGTTGAAATTTTGTATTTAGGACTGTTATAGCATCTAGTTGTGCACCTCCTATTTTTGGTTTCAATCTATAAACCGGAAGTAGTACTTTTTAAAAATATTTCGATAAATATTTAATTTAACACAAATTTTTTTATTTTAAATGAAAGATTATGTGATTATTACCTAAAATCGGTATTTTATAAATATTTTTGTATCTGGTATCATTTAGGAATAATTAAAGTATATATTTTTAATTTAGTATTTCTTTTTTTTATAGTCCATGATCGATTAACATTTGTTACTACGTAAAATTTAAATGATTATGACATGACAGTGACAATAGTAAAATATGCTTTATATCTTCTTCTGCAGTTTAAATAAAATGACTAAAATATATTTGTGAGTATACTAGTATAATAAGTTAAAAGAATTTTTTATATTATTCTACATTTTAGTTATTAAGAAAAGTACAAGGCGTACAAGGAAGTCATGTGGTGTCCACGTCAGATTTTTTTAAATTATTTTTTTCTGGAAAAAGCTACTCCATAGTCCGTGCTATCATATATTTTATTGATCTAAACACAAAACTGAAAAATAAAAATCTGATGTGGCCAGCACACGACCTCTCGCCTTAACACTGTAATGTATGTGAATTTGGTTAATTTTGCAATAAATTTACAAAATTTTTGAAAATAATTTTATAGTTCTTAGTTCTTTAATTATTATCTCTTTATAGATAAAAATTTAACTTTCTTATTGCATTTCTTTTAAAATGGTGCCACAAACATTTCAGAAATTGTGTATACGTCTGTTCATCTGTCACATTGACATATTCATTTTTGTTTTTAATTTTTTTCCTATATTGTGATTCACAAATCGTGGTAGGTAACATTACATATTTTTGAAAAATAATTTTCCGTTATTGGTAAGAGATATAGAAAAGATGTTAAATAAATATTGTAAGCGGTAATTTGTTCTTTCAAATGTCGCATGACAAATTGTAACTATCGCAGTATTTCCAATATTTTTTGCAAAAAATGTTAGAATGCTGCAAGAAAATACCATTTCCGGTTGGCAGATTTTTACCAAAATCTTTTCAGCTCTTCATTAACATATATAAATGTATAATGCAAAATATTAGAATTTTATGTTCAGTACAATTTGAGATAATGAACCGGAACGAAACGCTATAGTAGGCGCACATACAGACTTTCATACATACACACAGACACACACACACACACACACAGACATCATCGTGAAAATAGTCAAAATAGGTTCTAAAGGTGCTAAAACGTGCTTATTGACAAAAATGTCGACATCGAATTTTTTCACGATCCCTATACCTCTCTAGGCGAGAGGTAAAAACATTGATAGCATGTGCCACCTTGATCGGTACCTTTTTATAATTTGATGATGAAAAATCACTATTTACTATAAAAATCGTTATTTTGTGCCATAAAGCTACTACTTAGACATTGCTATCACATTTATTCTTGGTCTACACATAAAACTGAACAAAAAAATCATAGTCAGCATTGGCCACCCCAGGTGGTACCAAAAAAGTAATTGGCTCATGGACTATGTAGTAAGACATACTATTGCATTATGAATTCATAATTCAACACTACACGGAAAAAAATAACGTAGGTAATTGCAACTAAAACCGCTTTGCTAGACGACATTAGTATAGGTAACAATAGTATTTTGTGCACCTAGGGAGGGAAGCGCGCTATTACTCCCGCGGGCGAAGCGGCGGTCCGAGCGAGGGCGCCGGCTTCGCTCAAGGGTGTAATAGCTATTACTTCCGCGGGCGAAGCGGCGACCCGAGCCGAAGGCGAGCCGCAGGCGAGTCCGAGCGAGGGCGCCGTCTTCGCCCAAGGGAGTAACCGCCTCCCGAGTGGGAGGGAAAACTCGCTTCCCTCCCTCCATTAGCAAGAGGAAAACACTGTTTTCCTCCCCCGAGTGACGTAATAGTATTTTGTGCACCTAGGGAGGGAAGCGTGCTATTACTCCCGCGGGCGAAGCGGCGACCCGAGCCGAAGGCGAGCCGCAGGCGAGTCCGAGCGAGGGCGCCTACATTTTGTGATCGTTAAATAATATACAATGATAATTTATATTTTTGTTTGTTTTTAGATTCATGGACATTTTGGTGGAGAAGCTTCAAAAATAAAGTAAGTGCCCATTTTTTTAAACAATAAATTATAAATATTTTTTTTACTTTGTGCATTTAAAACTATGGCTTATGTAACGTTAATTTAACAAGTACCTACACATTTATTATTTGCAAAACTATATACCTCCGAAAATAAATAACTTCTCTAAAGGTTATATTCGCTTGCTGCATTTTGAATGTAAAATGGTGTACGTATCTTCTATTCTGGAATGGTTTAAGGGAAACTCAACTTTGAGTGACAAGGACTTAGCGCATCATGATACGCTGTCGTGAATTTGTAATCGTCCTTTAATTTTACAGGATAATTTAGAGGATTTCCCGACTTTATATTCATGAATTTTCAGCGGCATTAAATTTTTATAAGATAAAAAGTTCATAGACGCATGTAACAATGTTATTTTATAAAGCAGGTTTATATTATGACTTAACGTATAAAAATATATTGAATTTAATCAGCAAAAACACGTTAGCTACCACGTGGTCCGCCAATGACCCACGTATTTTGAACTTCTCAGACCATAACGTAATTTTCATGTAATTACTCGTAGCCCGCCCGTGTTATACACATCGTGGGTCAGTTGTAGCCCACGTGGGCCTGAAATAATAAGTTTTATTTTTACAAGTCTTACATTATAAAATATGAACGAAGAGGCTGGTCCATCAAACAGGAAAAGAAAATTTAATCTCCTGGTATTCATTGACAACAATATCATTTCTATGATGATTACGGAAATTAACACAAAACATGATAGTTACAAGAAATAATCCTCATATTAGGTGGACTGATCAAATGAAACAGAAATTAATTTTTTTTGGGAATTCTTCTTTCGATGGGTCTTATGAAACTTCCTTCTATCAAATATTATTTGAGTTTGAAGCCTTTGCAGGTTCAATAATGAGCCGTAATAGATTTGAAAAAAATATTACTAAAATTGCATTCGTTATAACTTATTATTTGTAAAGATAAAAAGATGCTGTTTTTTTAAAAATGAAGTTTGTGTTCTGTGCAGACCGACTGTGTTCTTTTTAGTGCATTCCTAGCAGCCCAAAGAATTTTATGTCCTATACAAAATGTATAAAAACGTGGGCTAAAGGCAATCCACGCGGCCCAGTGGTAATAAAAAGTCGTGGGTCAATGGCGAACCACGTGGTCTTGCACAAATTATAGCATAATCATATGTGTGGTAGCTAACGTGTTAAAATACAGGTTGTCAGCGAAATTAGTGATTGAAATGAAATATATTTATCTTTTAAAATAAAAATTAATTATTATTAAATAAATTAATTTAGATGAGACGCTGACAAATTATTAAAGATGAATTTATTGATATTAGTTGCTGTCAAAACATAACATAACCGATACATAACTCGAACTCCTCAAAACAGAGTCTTTCTAATAAACGCAGTGTATACATACACATAGAACTCATGTTTCTCTGAATGGTGTTCCATAGTTAAACATTTGAAAAATAAGCTTTCCTTGTATTTAATAGTAGAAAATGAAGTTTACAACACGAGCGAGCAAAGCGAGCGAGGGTTTTAATCATTTGAGGGAATAATAATAATAATAATTAAACATTGCAGTGTTTTCTAAACAAAATTTTCATCGATAAATTGATCCAGGCAAAGTAATTTTGTGATTGATGCAAAGGAGGAAACACAGATTATTATTCGCTGGCATTAATTTATGGCATTATTTAGCAAACATCACACATTTAGTGTCTATGTTATACACATTAATCGTAAATGATTTTTTTATTTTATACTGTGACATAAAGTGATATTTTTCGGACTAGGTATAGTCCTGGGTCGCAAAATTTTGCTTTAAAAGGTCTAGGCCGCAAAATATGAAAGTTGCGGCTTATAGCGAGACCTGGTAACTTTATTTATAAAATATAAATATGCCTGTCATTTGACATTTCACATTATATTGAATACAATGAATCAAAAAAGAATATGTGCTTCTTTCGTGTACCAGACTGGCTTCGAACCTTCGTTGTCACATTAACCCTCAACCTGATCAGCTGTCCAGCAGCTACTTGTTGCCCAGTGTTGCCGCCGCTTGCGCCAGTCGCCTAGCAACGAGTCCGGGCCGACGCGCTGCGTCTTCTGCTGTGTATGCTCCTGCTGGCAGCAGTCAGTTGTTGTCGAGCCTCCGCCGCCGCCTCTGTGGTGTGACACGAAGTGCAGGAGACGACGCCCAAACTCAACATGAAGACGAGCTCGTTCGTCCTGCGTGTTGACCAATATTGCAGTCAACATAGCGCCTGAATCAAAAATATAAATTTACAGAAATATTCCTCACAAAATTCCGGTTCTATTGGTACCCTCGCATGCGTCATTTGGGTGGGACACCCCGTTGGTAGAATAGTTTCCGTGGATCCGGCTAGGCTAGCTCTCCGGCCGACTTGCTCACGCGCTTGTGGTTATGTGCCCGGGAAATGCGGCTGGATAATTAACTCAACCGCATATAACGGGAGGAAAAGTATATTAGGGACGAAAGGAGGCGTTTTCGGTGCAACTTTCCTCGTGTGAACAGGGCTCAAGCGGCGTCATGAGTGTTTTGTCTGTGGCTTTATCCGTCCCTCAACCTGATTCCGCCCGATCAGCTGTCCAGCAGCTACTTGTTGCCCAGTGTTGCCGCCGCTTGCGCCAGTCGCCTAGCAACGAGTCCGGGCCGACGCGCTGCGTCTCCTGCTGAGCTTGTGCTCTGTGTATGCTCCTGCTGGCAGCAGTCAGTTGTCGTCGAGCCTCCGCCGCCGCCTATGTGGTGTGACACGAAGTGCAGGAGACGACGCCCAAACTCAACATGAGTTACGAGCTCGTTTTCCCTGCGTATTGCCCAATATTCAGTCAACAAGAAATGTAGCGCCTGAATCAAAAATACAAATTTACAAAAATATTCCTTACAAAATTCCGGTTCTATTGGTACCCTCGCATGCGTCATTTGGGTGGGACACCCCGTTGGTAGAATAGTTTCCGTGGATCCGGCTTGGCTAACTCTCCGGCCGACTTGCCCGCGCGCTTGTGGTTATGTGCCCGGGAAATGCGGCTGGATAATTAACTCAACCGCATATAACGGGAGGAAAAGTATATTAGGGACGAAAGGAGGCGTTTCCGGTGCAACTTTCCTCGTGTGAACAGGGCTCAAGCGGCGTCATGAGTGTTGTGTCTGTGGCTTTATCCGTCCCTCAACCTGATTCCGCCCGATCAGCTGTCCAGCAGCTACTTGTTGCCCAGTGTTGCCGCCGCTTGCGCCAGTCGCCTAGCAACGAGTCCGGGCCGACGCGCTGCGTCCTGCTGAGCTTGTGCTCTGTGTATGCTCCTGCTGGCAGCAGTCAGTTGTCGTCGAGCCTCCGCCGCCGCCTATGTGGTGTGACACGAAGTGCAGGAGACGACGCCCAAACTCAACATGAGTTACGAGCTCGTTTTCCCTGCGTATTGCCCAATATTCAGTCAACAAGAAATGTAGCGCCTGAATCAAAAATACAAATTTACAAAAATATTCCTTACAAAATTCCGGTTCTATTGGTACCCTCGCATGCGTCATTTGGGTGGGACACCCCGTTGGTAGAATAGTTTCCGTGGATCCGGCTTGGCTAACTCTCCGGCCGACTTGCCCGCGCGCTTGTGGTTATGTGCCCGGGAAATGCGGCTGGATAATTAACTCAACCGCATATAACGGGAGGAAAAGTATATTAGGGACGAAAGGAGGCGTTTCCGGTGCAACTTTCCTCGTGTGAACAGGGCTCAAGCGGCGTCATGAGTGTTGTGTCTGTGGCTTTATCCGTCCCTCAACCTGATTCAACCTGATTCCGCCCGATCAGCTGTCCAGCAGCTACTTGTTGCCCAGTGTTGCCGCCGCTTGCGCCAGTCGCCTAGCAACGAGTCCGGGCCGACGCGCTGCGTCCTGCTGAGCTTGTGCTCTGTGTATGCTCCTGCTGGCAGCAGTCAGTTGTCGTCGAGCCTCCGCCGCCGCCTATGTGGTGTGACACGAAGTGCAGGAGACGACGCCCAAACTCAACATGAGTTACGAGCTCGTTTTCCCTGCGTATTGCCCAATATTCAGTCAACAAGAAATGTAGCGCCTGAATCAAAAATACAAATTTACAAAAATATTCCTTACAAAATTCCGGTTCTATTGGTACCCTCGCATGCGTCATTTGGGTGGGACACCCCGTTGGTAGAATAGTTTCCGTGGATCCGGCTTGGCTAACTCTCCGGCCGACTTGCCCGCGCGCTTGTGGTTATGTGCCCGGGAAATGCGGCTGGATAATTAACTCAACCGCATATAACGGGAGGAAAAGTATATTAGGGACGAAAGGAGGCGTTTCCGGTGCAACTTTCCTCGTGTGAACAGGGCTCAAGCGGCGTCATGAGTGTTGTGTCTGTGGCTTTATCCGTCCCTCAACCTGATTCCGCCCGATCAGCTGTCCAGCAGCTACTTGTTGCCCAGTGTTGCCGCCGCTTGCGCCAGTCGCCTAGCAACGAGTCCGGGCCGACGCGCTGCGTCCTGCTGAGCTTGTGCTCTGTGTATGCTCCTGCTGGCAGCAGTCAGTTGTCGTCGAGCCTCCGCCGCCGCCTATGTGGTGTGACACGAAGTGCAGGAGACGACGCCCAAACTCAACATGAGTTACGAGCTCGTTTTCCCTGCGTATTGCCCAATATTCAGTCAACAAGAAATGTAGCGCCTGAATCAAAAATACAAATTTACAAAAATATTCCTTACAAAATTCCGGTTCTATTGGTACCCTCGCATGCGTCATTTGGGTGGGACACCCCGTTGGTAGAATAGTTTCCGTGGATCCGGCTTGGCTAACTCTCCGGCCGACTTGCCCGCGCGCTTGTGGTTATGTGCCCGGGAAATGCGGCTGGATAATTAACTCAACCGCATATAACGGGAGGAAAAGTATATTAGGGACGAAAGGAGGCGTTTCCGGTGCAACTTTCCTCGTGTGAACAGGGCTCAAGCGGCGTCATGAGTGTTGTGTCTGTGGCTTTATCCGTCCCTCAACCTGATTCCGCCCGATCAGCTGTCCAGCAGCTACTTGTTGCCCAGTGTTGCCGCCGCTTGCGCCAGTCGCCTAGCAACGAGTCCGGGCCGACGCGCTGCGTCCTGCTGAGCTTGTGCTCTGTGTATGCTCCTGCTGGCAGCAGTCAGTTGTCGTCGAGCCTCCGCCGCCGCCTCTGTGGTGTGACACGAAGTGCAGGAGACGACGCCCAAACTCAACATGAAGACGAGCTCGTTTTCCCTGCGTGTCATGCGAAGGGTGAGATGTGTTGAGATTGATCCTGTTCAAGCGATTCTTCGGGGATTCTTTCATGCTTCTCAATGCTTTTATCAATGACTCAACAGTGGCAGGTTTAGAAGCGTGAAAGAATCTCCAAAGAAGCGAAGCTCTGTTAATGTTGCAGATGTTGTGGCTTAATGCAGATTTGTTCATTTGATTGAGCGGTGGCATTTTAGAAAAGGGAGAAATGTTCTTGTTAATGACACGATTTATTATTGTTGTTTAAGTGTTAAGTGTTGCTGCTGGCGTTGGCTTTGTTGCAGATTTTAAGCTCTCCAGTTTGTATATTAATTTGATTTAGGCCCACTTTGAGCAGTGAGATCGTTACAAAGTGAGAAATGTTTGACTTAATCTTGTTTAATGTGATGTGTTAAGATTATAGTCTGGGAGTAATAAAACAAAAGTCAGAATTACATCCTTAAAATACTGAATATCACTAGGACTTTCTTTTTCCTTAAATTTTTATTTCAACGTTTAAATCATACACTGTACCTAATTATACTGTACCTAATAAAATTTTGGTTCATTCAAAACAATTATGCAGCAATCCTTCTCCTTAAAACTACTTTTATAAAATTAATTCTACATTTATAGACATTTTATTTGATGTTCTGAAAATTTCACAAACAATTTTTTCCTAATCTCTGAGCCTAATAAATACTTATGTTTATTTTAATTTTAGACTTTTATGAACACTTCCATAAGAATTTATTTGTCAGGTTCTTATTTTAATTTTTATGTATAATTTTATTTTTATTTCCATTGTTGTGAATGACCGAATTTTTAGTAGCAATCACCTTGTACAATAAATTTCTGAATGACATTTTGACAATTAATATAAACATGACACTTTAATCAGATTATATAGACCTGTTGATTTTCAAGCCTTTAATTTAGGCCCACTTTGAGCAGTGAGATCTAAGTTATTGTAGAAATAATTTTCATCTAAATGTTGTTGTTGTTTATTGTTGCTGTGTTGCTTCTGTGTTTGGTGTAATAAGGATGCTCAGTATTTTATTTTTTGGTGTTGTGGCTCCCTGTTTTGCTTATTTAGTTAGTTTGCCCCATTTCAGGCAGTGAGATCTTAGGGGAGAAATGTTTATCTTGTTGATAAATGTTGCTGCTGTTTTGGCTCAATTTAGAGTCACTAGCATTTTCTATTTTTGATGTTGAGATTCCATTCCAGACAATTGAGAAAAGTGCATATAAATATATTTTAGTATAAATTGTTCTAACTTTAAACATGAGTTTCTAATAGCAATATTATTTATAATACCGAGGATGTTGCTAAGCGACGAGGTGAAACCGAGTCTCCTTGGACATCCAAAGGGGCTTAAATCGCATATATTCGCGTTATATTCAAAGCTTAATCGTATCAACAACGACAGCGATATGTTCAAACAAATCAACAATTTTATCTGTCAATTAGTTGACAGTTCGCATATTATGGAAAGTTTTGATGTTGTTATAGTTGTATCGAACGTAGTAAGTTCGTAACTAATTAATTATAATTATCTAAGGTATTATAAACAACTAAAGAATTATGTTGTTTATAATTATCAATAAATGTTGCATATTAAAAGGTAATAACAGTTGATGATACACGATTAATAATATTATAGCCGAGTATGCCAAATAATAGCTTAATTTTATGAGAAGTTCTTTGCTATATAATGTAATTTTATATCCAGAAGTACCCACTAAAACAGTCATTAACAAATAATAAATTCTGCATCTTAAATCTTCTTTAATTAAAAACTTAATACATAAACTACCAATAAATTATTGCTCTTTTTGAAAGAGCAACAAAAACATTATTTGTCCAATCAACATAGTGATTATTTTCGTCATTCTCTAATCATATTTTTTCATCATATTTTCCTGCGTTTATTTTCCGTTAAATGTCAAACTGACGAAAGAATAACAAATTTCCCGTTCGAATTAGAACTTCAGTGTTGATGATATTAATCCTTAATAATCCTTTGTCTCCAATAAATCCTTGTTATTCCTAATCTGATTGAGTTCACTAGTTCTAATTTAATGTTACTTTTGCTGTACTTGTTGTGGTTATAATCCTTTCACTGACTCGTTTGAAACACAATGCAAACATTAAAAGAATTATAGAAACATACAATAGAATAGTTTTAGTTTCCTACTGCATTTATATTAATACAAAACATTATAAAAGATGAAATGTACATCTATGTTTGTGTGTATTGAAACGACTGTAGTTTTGCAAACCTTTTACCCAATTTGAATATGGCAGCCTCATATACTGTGTAAGCCATCGGTATACTGTATCGTGTGTGCGGTTACCAGTCGTCAACTCACTCATGGTTGTTAGTGGAGAGCACATCACAGAGAAAAAAATTTAGCTTTCATTTTAACAATAAGTCATCTACTTTGAAATATTGTAATCCATGATCGGTTGATTTTTGTTCTTGCGTAAAAAATATTGACAGGTGAGACGGGTGACACGTTGGCACTAACGTCATATAAGTCAGAAGTAAGATATTAAAATGTAGTAATGGTTTCAACACAGAAGAGTTTTCCTGTGAATGAATCTTTTGATTCAGGTGATACTAATTTCTGTGCTTGAATATTTTAGATTTTTATTTGTAGGTATATATATTTTAAATGGACACCGGATTGTACGTATACATTTATGTGTATAAGTCTATATATGGCGGGAGGTTATGTGCTGGCCACATCAGATTTTTTGATTAATGAGTAAGTAATTATTGTAAAAATATTTCACAGCAACTGAACGAATTGCAATATCAGCCAACGCGCGTTGAGCGAATTTTGTTTTACATAATCAAAAATATATAATTATTTATCCGCCTTAAGGCTGATGTCTAGTTACGCCGCTGCAGGGTCACCAACCTCCTTAATTTTATCAATGTACTAAATTTTTAACTGTAGGTAGGTACAAGTAATTGTACAATTAATTAAAATTTAATTTTTTACATTCATACTCGTAGTTAGTCAGATTTTTAATGCAATGGTGTCAATAATGTACTCATTACGAAAACTGTCCTTAAATTAACGAACTAAATTTTTTTGTTCCTTCATCAAATCAGTTAAGTGTATACTATATACCATTAAGGCTCTACACTTCTTGAACGCAATATTGCTTCAACAGAATCAGAATTCAAGATTCTGGCTACATTGCTCAAAATAAAAATCTCAAATTTACCATAAGTAATTACGAAGCATTATTTTATTGAAAAATTCATACAATACATTGTTGCGACAACAATTAGAGAAAATAAGAATTAATTTATGTATTTTAATATTACAAATGATGGCTTTATTATTGCATATTTATTAATTTTGTTTTAAATAGTCGATTCCTTGCATTGTTCGTGAGAGTGCTAAGAAAATATTTTTTTCAAAAAAATTACACATCTGACGAAAAACAATAGTAAAAAATCGGCCAAATTGACTATTTTTACTAATTTATTACTAAAATACCATTAAGTATTTCAAAAATATAATTTCTTAGCACTCTAGAGTCATCTTTTAACTATGTATATATAAAATATGAACAGTGTAGGTGTACTAACAAGAGCTCAGTTTGTAATATAGCAAGGTCCCTTTTTCACTATATTTTTGGAACAAGTGTAGCGCCTTAAACACATGCACGGAGTTGCGATCCAGCCTGTATATCAGTACTAACAGCAGCACTACTTTTCCAGCCAGTACCTAATTTCCCATTCAAAACACATCGTGATACATGTACAAATCATGCCCTAATTTCTGTACTGGGTAGAATTCTAGATTACCCAAACTTTCCAGATCTACCCTTGGTTCAAAGCTCGAGTAGCGCGTGGCTAAAGCTCGGCACAAAGCACAAAGCTCGCAGGACACAGATTGATTGAGAGCTTTTAAGAGTGGAGTAGATTTTTGGGCGCCCACCTGTAAGAGTAGTAATATTCATTGTATTTGAAATACTTGGGTGAGGCTGCTTCACACGCTGTGAGGCATATTTTATAGTGTGCGGTATCAGCTGTCCGGTCACTAATGGTTGTTGGTTGACAGTACACCACAGGAGAGATTTTTGTGCAGTTATTGTGATCTGTTATAACTCATAATACCTACGTATACGAGTATAAGTTTTTTTTTTCTAAAAATTAAAATTAGGTACGTATTTTCTATTTCACTTTTTTCCCCACTATTACGACTGCCTAAAACCAGCCCGAAACTCGTACTTTACCGCATCCTAGCAATGCAATGTCATTTTGAAGTTGAAAAATACTGTAAAAGTGTTTTCGTTGCGAGTAAACTGTTAGTTTATTATTGGCTGCAGGATAATGTTTTTATAAATATTTAATAGAGAAAGCATGGATCTACAGATGTGCCTTTTAAATAGTTATTTGTCCAACTAGAGAGGAAAGCGCTTCTTTTTCCCACTCGAGCTCGAAGTTTGTGTCACGAGCGAAGCGAGTGAGGCAATCGAGCAAGAGTGGAAAAAGAGCTTTCCTCTCGTGTTAGACACAACATTTTTTTCACGACATATTTAAAAACATTGTAAATGTAGAAGAAACATAACTTGAAGTTAGGTTATAACTGCCATCTGTCAGAATGACGTTTGAAAACACCGAAATGCAGCTAATATGCCAAATTAAATTTGAGTTGTAAAATCGTGAAATAGTAGAAAAAGAAAGTATAAAACATAATAATTGTAAAATAATAGTTTACAGTATATCACTATAAAATCAGAATTTTCAATAAAATAATAAATTTACTTACAATTTTTAAAATATTTCATCGTAAAATAACACTGGTGGTAACACTGTTTACTGTCCTCTCTAGAGAGGGAAAACCTACTTTCTTCACTATTTCGCGAGAAGAAAATTGTGTTTTCTTCGCATGTCGTGAAAAAAAAAAATTTCTATCAGCAGATATATCTGTCTAAAGTTTGCATAGAATGGAAATTAATTTTTCAGAATTTTTATAATCATGTACAATATTTTTTTGATTAAAATTACTGTTAATTGATTCTGTAAGCATATAATCCATTATTTTAATGGCCACAAAACATTCACTACGTTAGTACGTTTTGTGCTGGATTTTAGGAGGTAGACGGGCCTCTTAAGAGACAGTCCTCAAGTCTGAATTGTGTTTGTACAGACATTTGAAGAGTACACCATACGGAAGATTATTGTTCTAACCAAGCTGATATTAATTTTCTGAACAGATTTGCAAAACCTCATGCACATAAGCATTTAGTTTTAAGGTTTACATTTATGTTTACGTTTAAGAAAGTTTAAATATACATAACTAAATACAAGCATTCACACGTCCCACTTTCAAACTCGTATTTAGTTAAATTAAACTAAATGCTTATGTGAATAGGGCTTAAATGAACAAAACACATTAAATTTTCTTGTAGTTTGAAGGATTCTTCAAAACTCTTCTATTTCTAAAAAAGTTTGCAGAGTAATTTTTTATTTTTCGAGTAGAAAACTTCATAAAACTTCTATACCGCCGAGCTACGGAGGTACACTTTACACTTTTACTCATTTTAGAGAAAATCACACAGCGACTGACATTTCTGCGCTAGATAAAGATGACAGATAATATGAAATATGAAAATATAAAATATGACTTGCAAATGTAAACATTAAATGACAACTTTACTACAGAGTATACTACACATTATTGTAATTTTCTTTTTCATATTAAGGGTCTCGTCTCCGTAACAAAATATTGCGTGTTTAGAGGTGTAGCAGTTTCTGCTTTACTCATTGCATATTAAAAATTTGAAGGAAAAACAGGTACTAGATTTTTGTGAAAGAATTAATCTAGGATTATGCCCAGTTAGAATTCTGAAAAAATCTTTGAAATCCATATACAAAATTAATGAAAAAGTGTGTTTTAAGCAATTTTTACATGTTTTTTCTTATTATTAAGAGATTTAATAGAAAATGTAACTCGGCATAAACCTAGTTGCATTCTTCGTCTGTAAATAAATTTATGAAATTTAGCTTTATCTATAAAACTTCGTGAGCATTGTAGAAATTGCTAGACTGCTTTTCCGTATTTTTAGCGAGCGTTTCTATGCATTAACATAGGACAAACGCGGTGTTGAGCTACGTGGAGACGATACCCTTAAGATGCTTACCACTTTTATGCCCAAGTTGGGTAACTTGAAAATTTGTCTCACTTTTGCTGAAACAATGTATTGTTTCCTGTAGTTTTTGCTTCTAAATTAATTAATGGTCAAAAAGCAAAATTAGATTCATTAGCATTCTAACATGTATGGAATTATTAATTAAATTTCAAACCATAATAATTATTGTGCATTCAATATATAAGTACTACATACCAATATTATTAAATTATAAAAGCATTACTGTCAAAACTTTAAAAATAATCAGCCAAAAATATGCGTTAATAACGTACCAGGTTTTAAAAAATTAAACATCACCGCAATTTTTTCCAGTGACATTTTTCACTTTTTTCCGCTTTTAGCTAAATGAGCTACTAGGGGTTAAAAGTACCCGTCACTCTTGTAAAAATTAAATGTAATATAACGAGATTAACTCATTATCATCATCAAGTATTGCGCTTAATTTTATACCAGCAATGTACTTTAAAATATGATAATAAATCAAAAGTTTTTTGAGGGTAAAAGTTGAGAAAAATTGTGACATTGTGAATAAATTTATAGAAGCAGAATTTCCTTGCCAATATTTGGTATTTATGAGCATCGATGTTCCTTTAGAAGATTTAATATTCAAGAATAAAACTGTAAATGATTTGACTTTTAAAAAATACAGAACTGTGGTCAACATTTTGTTTCTCAAAAGATTCATTCAAAAAATTTAAATCTAGAATTTTAGATTCTTTTGATGTAAGGGAAGGTGTTCTACTTCTCGACTAAAATTACATTTTTTGTTCTATATTTTTTGAGTTTTTCGGAAAATGATTGTACATTAGAGAAAAACTAACTTTTGTTAATAACTATTATTTTTATATGCCTCCGGTCGGCATCGCTAGTTTTCCATATCTCAAAATCCGCCAGAAACTCTTTGTTGCCAGCCTAAGCCGGCAAACAACCGGAAGTTATAGGTTAGCATCTTGACATTACTACAGTTGTCAAGCAGATGTCAATTTTATGCGTTGAATATTTTTTATACAAGAATTAACAAGATTTTGACAAATTATAGACGCAAATCGTTAATAGAAACTGAAATAAATATATTTTAAGCTCAAATGCAAGTATTCAGTGCACAATTTTTTAGGTTATGTATAATTATTTTATATTTTTGTAATGAAATCGGCACATAAAATATTGTGTATTACACGTCCAGAAACTGTTATGCTAGTGCTCGTAATTTGCAAGCCTCGCCTGTGGCTCGGCGTGTCAAAAATACTCGCTCTTGCAAAAGGTCAGTTTCTGGCCTTGTGAAACAAATAACTATTATTGTGATGATATTTGAAAGAATAATAATAAAATCTTATATAAGCAATAAAAATGGCAAACTGTCTCGAGGTACAATGCGGTGTTGTACCTTGGAACAGAGCAGGTTGTACTTCGGGACAAATAAAATATAAGGAAAAAGAAAGAATCAAACGAACAGAAACAATAATTTTAAATGAATGTATTTATAATTTTTTTATGTTACACATATTTATTAAAAGAAATATAATTGATTTTGGGAAGAGAAATAAAATGATTCCATTTTATATGATTTAAAGTCTATACCGTAGCGCGATACTTAAAAATTTATTATAATAATAATATAATATTTTATTTAAAACAAACATTTATTTCTGTGTATCTTGGTGCAGATCTTTCAGGATATTAAACCTCATAATAATAAAATCACTAACCCAACCCCTTCAGCTCTTACAGGCTGGAACATCTAGGGAAATTTAGTTAATATTTCCGCGAGTAAATTTCCACTAACTCTACGGACATAAATTATAACCACTCCCATTGTCCTTTTGCTGTTCGCTTTTGCGTTTGCGTTTTGCGTATTTGTTAGAGGACGATATTAAAAATAAATTATGACTGAACAATACGTACACAAATAATAGCTATATACCTAACAATAGAAATAGTTTATTGCGGAAACTTTTAAAGAGATATTAATCGATGAAGAGGTCACATTGTTTATACCCAACGGGTGTGAGTCTGTGACAGTCTTAATAATATAATCAGAACTACTTACATACTTATATATTACTTAACACAAGTATGTTGGCCTCAAAAACATTGATTCCTCACGCTATTCTACAGCGTTTATTGTTTTGTTAAACATAATAATAACAAATCATTTATGTTTGAGGGGAAAAATATTTGTAAAAATACTGCAATATTTGTAAAAAGAGAGTTTTCGCGCGCCACTGTACAGCTTTTATTTATAAGTGAATTAACTTCAGTTGTCAACAAATCTTGGATCTGCGAAATAACCGATCGAATTTTTTAAATTCGTTTTAAAATAGAAGATATTTATGTTCAAAAAATAACAAAAATTGTCAAAATTCAAATTAACATATTTCGATTTTAAAGCAATATTTTAATATTCTGCATTTTGTAGATTGTACTTTTATCTTCAACAATATCTTTAGATTATTATATTTAACAAAACAATAAACGCTGTGGAGTGGCGCGCGAAATCCATGTTTTGGCTGTTTTCTGGCACGGTAGAGGATCGTCTTAAATGTACACCACACGAGAAAATTTGTATGTACCAGACTGGATTCGAACATAAGTTGTCATACACAATTGGTCACGTAACCTACACGGCTATCTAGTCCTTACACTATGAATAAATATAATTTGTTCTGTTCTTATACTGAGAAATTTATTGAATTCTGCTACAATTTTTTGCTTCGAATTCATATTTTGGAAGAATTTACGCACATTTCTGTTTTATTGCTTTCTGCCTATTGATTTAAGAATATATTTCGCCGTCTCCTTACAGAATTTTATTGATATTGAAATCCATAGAATACATTCAAATAAAACAGACTGTTTATGACATTATTTGAATCTTTTCTTTTAAAAATATTAAAACATTTTACTACAATTATTCTCTCAAAACGTGTTACCTTCGCTAATCAGTTTGTCTGGTGACAAGTTTGTTTAGCAAAGATTGAAAAACTTCAACGCAACATAGCGCCAGACATCGACAAAGTTTAAATTTAAAATCAATAACTGCGTCTATCAAATATACATTGGTTTACTTATGAATTATTAAGGAAAATGACACAAAGTGAAGGTTAAATAAATTTTGTTAAATCACTTACAAAACACAGAATGTAAACTTTATTAATATTTCAACCAATAAAATGGACAGGTTGGAGTGGCTACTTCCCTGATTTTTTTTATTAAATATTTTTCAGGAAGAGATAAAAACTTTTTTTTTTATTTACACAAGCTCAAAAATAATTAATGAAAAGTGAATCATATCCTCTATAGAAAATAATGTCGTCACAGCAAGATTTCTTTTCCAATTTGCTAAAAAATAGTACCAAATTTAGTAAAACGAGCCTTCGGGCGAGTTTACTAAAGGACAAGTCTTATAAAATGAGTTCTTTATACTATTTTTTCTATTTGGTGTCTTTTAATATTAAAATTTAAATTAAACTGGCGCAATATACACAAGTCGATTTAGGGAAATTTATGTGTGTAACGTTTTTGTTGGTGACATTAATATTACCATTTATTTAACTGTCAATGTCACTGTAAAAGTATATAATTAATGAACTATTCTAGGCGATAAGTGCAGACATTATAGACAATATTGAACTTATATGTTTTCTATTACTACTAGATTCATTAATTTTATGCAATAAAAAGTAATTAATTTATATGTCTATACCGGTCAACTGGTCTATCCTACCCACAAAGTATCCCTAAATTACCCAAATTGGGTGTGATAATCTGAGACATTGTGTCATAAGTATATGTTATACCGTGTGTGCGGTTACCAGCTGTAAACTGACTCATGGTTGTTGGTGGAATTTCTCATTTTAAATTTATTAACTTTTGTTCGTTTACTAACAATGTAAGTACAATTTAAAATAATTAAATTCTGAGTGTAAGAGATACTTGAATTGTTGAATTTAGATTGCATTTCTAGTTTTGTAATTGTAACAAACATCTGGATGTGGACTGAAACTAGAAGTTATATATTTGTTAGTCTTATTATGAATTAATTGGTCTTGATATTAAAATGTACATAAATTAAACATTGTTTCGCTGGAAAATTGTTTAATTTATTCTAGAAGTAAACTTATTAAAGTAAGTTTGGTATACGAAGTTTATTTGTGTCCGGCTGTACTCTGATAACTGATAACTCAGGTTTGAACGATGTTTGTTTTTTTACCTCTCGCCTAGAGAGGTATAGGGATCGTGAAAAAATTCGATGTCGAGATTTTTGTGAATTAGCACGTTTTAGCACCTTTAGAACCTATTTTGACTATTTTCACGATGATGTCTGTGTGTGTGTGCGTGTGTGTGTATGAAAGTCTGTATGTACGCCTACTATAGCCTTTCGTCCCGGTTCATTATCTCAAATTCTACTGAACATAAAATTCTAATATTTTGCATTATACATTTATATATGTTAATGAAGAGCTGAAAAGATTTTGGTAAAAATCCACCAACCGGAAATGGTACTTTTCTTGTAGCACTATAACATTTTTTGCAAAAATTGTATAAAATAATGCGATTGTTACAATTTGACATACCACACATGAAAGAATAAATTACATTGTACAATATTTAATCTTACTTGTTTCTATATCTTTAACCAATAAAGAAATATAATTTTTTTAAATATATAATTTTACCTACCACGATTTGTGAATCCCGAAATATAAATAAAATTTAAAACAAAAATAAAAATTGTCAATGTGACAGATAAACAGAAATAATATAATGTATGATTATTTTACATTATTATATCAAATGTTATACGGTGTTGTTGTATTTTATTTAAATTAAAGCTTAATATTTGGTTAAATACGAGGTTAAATAATAATACTTCAATGTCAAGGCGAGAGGTATTGTAACGGCCACGTCAGATTTTTTTTAAATAAATCTATACCTACATGAAAATATTAGACTCGTATTTTTTCTTTTTGCCAAAAAGCTGCTAATAAGCCAGAAAAAAAATCATAAAATTTAAAAAAATAGGTGCCGCGAAAAACGATGCCGTGTGTGACGGTGTGACGTCACCGGCCCTGAGAACATACGTTCACTGCGCTGACAAGGACCGAATACGATACGTAGATTTCAACACAGGTCCGTCGTCCATTCCGTAGTCAAAACAACAAAAAACGATCTTACACGAACAAATCTACTCATGGTTTGGTTTCAATGTTGTCTGCATCACACCTAGCGTATTTTAATGCACGTTTTAAAATAGTTACATTTTCATTTCGATGAAAAGGTAATAAATCATCAAAATTAACAATTATTATCACTTCCTATAACTTATATTATGCTGAAAAATGATATCCAATAAGTATTACATTAAAAGTCGTAGGCTTGGAAACCCCCATTCAGTCAGGTAAACTTTTTATTGGTTTTATCAAATATGAGATTTAGTCTAACTCATCTAAATCGAAGCCTAATTTACCGTTAGAGACAAACTTGTTACTTCCTAATGTTAAAACTTCTTAATCCCTTCATTAAAAGTTGCTTAATAGTCTTAAATGTTTTACGATAAAACTAAGGTTAAAATCAAGCACCAATATTCTCTCTAATAGCTTTAATCTTTAATAAGATACAAGATAAATTAGAGATTTAGAAACAGTTTTTTTACAGTTGACAGTTTTGGCATTCTGACAAAAACAATAAACGTTGTTAAGCCCTGTCCACACTGGATTCTTACATAAATCTGAATTCTGAAAAAATGTAGCTCAATGATTTATAAATTCTTCTTTTCCAAGATTCATGAAGATTCAATTTAGCGGCTCCGCTATTTGATAGGAAATTCTCATCATGATTATTTTTTCAGGATTCAGAGCTTGAAAGAATCCTCAAAGAATCCTTGTGTGAACAGGGCTCTAGGCAAGAAAATACGAAATACTATTAAAATAGCTATTTATGTAACAAGTGCATAATTTTGAACATTGCATCTCATAGTGTTGTTGTTGTTTTGTTATTCGTTTTATATCCTTACATAATAAAATTTTTGAGAAAAATTCAGTTGAAATTTAAATAATTTCTAATTTTTAATATCAATGTGCAGTAATATATGGATGAAAAACAAGTGATAAATTAAATATGGACGTGGTTTCTTTGGATATCTCGTGGCATAAATATCGCAAGCTTATATGGCATTTTTTTTTTTTTAATTTATCACTTGTTTTTCATCCATATATTACTGCACATTAATATTAAAAGTTAAAAATTATTTAAATTTCAATTGAATTTTTTTCAATATTTTTATTATGTAAGGATATAAAACGAATACATGGTTGAATTCAGAAAAAAAAAACTCTACCGAATGGGCCTAAAAATATGTATATTCCCATTTGAAAAAATATAACTTTGTGTTGTAACTTGAGAACCACTGGTTTAAAAAATTATTTTATTCCTTAATCAGATGTCCCCCTTGGTCAGCTACAACTTTGCTATTTATATTAACATTTTTTGTAACTATAATAATAAAGAAAATATAGGCGTTGGTTGGTTTCGCTGTTACATCCTGTATATAAATTTCAACCTCTCATCATCTTTTAATTTTTAAAGAACAAGGTTCTCGTCAGATATTTTAAAATGTATTTTGAAAATTGAAAAATTCTTTTATTGTAATTACCCTAACATAATATAAGTTATGAAACACCCTGTATATCTGCGCAGATGTCTTACAGTATGTGAGGCTGCCACACCCAAACTGGGTCGACGTGACGTGACCAGCAACAAATTCGATGACACCATAAACTTCAATGTCGGTATATCATCACAATTCTTTTGGCTTTATCTCAACAGTAATATTTCTTACTTTATCCTTTACAGGACAACATTTTAAACCGTAGTCCTTGCCGTCTTCCAAGTCTTACAGTCTGTGACTCGCGAATTTTGTTGTATTGATTTTTGGTTTATACGTTTGTAACGAAATTTTGTAAAGAATTCTCAGATGACGATTGTTGAGTTTAGATTTGTGAAAAGCGGTAAAATTCAATACCTGTTACTTGGAACTCAATAACAAGCAAGAGTTTAACTTTGTACAATGAGAAGTTTTCTCGGAAAGAAATACGATTTAGAAAATAAAATTAATTTCGTGGTCGCCTAACATAAAAGCATCGGTATATACAGGATGTTTAAGGATTGAGGGGGAATTAATTGTTGAAATATCTTATGTGGCCAGCACACAACCTCCCGCCATATCTAGACTTATAAAGATAAATGTATACGTACAATCCGGTGCCCGTTTAAAATACAAATAAAAATCTAAAATATTCAAACACAGAAATTTGCATCACCTGAATCAAAAGATTCATTCACAGGAAAACTTTTCTGTGTTGAAGCCATCCTCCGTTCAATTACTACATTTAATATATTACCTACTTATGACTCATATGGTGTTAGTGTCAACGTGTCACCCGTCTCACTTGTCAATATTTTTTTCGCAGAAACAAAAATCAACAGATCATGGATTACAAGATTTTAAGGTTTTACCTGAAAAATTTAATTTTTAAATTTTACTACAGTTCTTTAATGCTACCAGATAAAGATAATTTTTTATAACGTAAGTTGAAATAACTTTTCCTCTTATTCTCATTACAATTAAATACTATATTTGTCAAAATTTATTGAAATTTTTGACAATTAAACTTTTTAATCTTCAAAGAATATCACTTCCGGTAAAGATATTTGTACCAAAATCTAATGAGCTCTTCCAATTTGTATACAAATGTAAAATACCAAATATCAACATTTTTGGGTAATTCGTATTTGAGTTATCCGACTTACACTCCATTCATACACACATACACACACATACAGACATTATCGTGAAACTATCAAAAATGCTCGTGCTCACTACCCGATTTTTAGCATGATTCCAATACCTCTCTTACAGGTAAGCGGAAGGAAAAAATTCTAACAAGAATTAAACTTTGATATTTTTGCACTTCGGCATTAAATTCCATTTGATTTCATCGTTTATGCATCTTATTTGTAACTTCAGAAGAAAATATCTCCTAAACGAAGCATTTGCGAGAAAACATCCAAATGGTTTTTTTTCTTTGAGGTCCTCCATTCATATTTAAAGTTTGGATACTTAACTCTAAAACACCCTGTATATTACACTCTTTTTAAATTTAAAAAATACATAAACTCCTTTTTATCTTCCCTTTCTATGTACTTTTTTCTCGTGAATTAAAAATCACTCTTCACATACATTATGAAAATTTACAACTCTCTCCTGACTTTATGATATATGCTCGGGCCTGGTTTTTAGAGATACGTGAATATTATACACTCCTCTTAAGCCTATAAATCAAGCACGACGTGAGGAATCTGAACCACACCGGAAGCGATAAACACCAGAGATTTTCGCAGGAAGTTAAAGAGGAAAAATTATCGTTGAACGAATTTAATGCCTCGTAAAAATAATAGTTAATTTGGTTGAATTAAAGAATAAGTTTTTGAATTTGGGTGTGGCAGCCTCACAGATTGATATAACAACCTACAGATGTTTTTGTGTAGATAGACAATAGCAAACTTTTGTAGAATCCATTATATTAATTGAATAATTTAGTCCTTTGTTCAATTCAAAATTATTTATGGAACAATAGGATCGAAAATTAGAACAATTAATTAATTTAAAATATTGGAGGTTCTCCAATCTCCACTAACAACCATGAGTGATTTGATGGCTCTGGTAACCGCATACACGGTAAAAATATATCTATGCCGATGACTCATAATATGTTAAGGTGCCTAAACTCGCTGATCTGCGAAGAAATTCAAAAGTAAAAAATCCCATGTGGCCAACACATGACCTCTCGCCACACTCTACTATTTTACTGAGTGTGTATGAAGGTACTTACTCACAAATATACCATTGTAGAAGGGAATTCGGAAATTATAATTTTTATAATATTATAAAAGTTTATTATGACCTTATAAATAATAAATGACATTTCATATTTTCCTTTTCAATTTGTCAAAAAGTCAAAAATTTATGACATTAACACTCAAATATTTTTGTTTTGTTTTCATAGGTAGGCAGATAAATCAAAATTGTAAAGAATTTTTAACTTCTTGTAATTGGAAAATGGTGCTAGATAGAAACAACGTTTTGAATACATATTGTAGACAGTAACATTTAGTAAGTATACAATGTTATTAAAAATATTCCTATTAATTCATAAATTTTGAGGATATTCCAGAAAAACTCTTCAGATATTCAAGAAACTACCACTTCCGGTTGCATGATCAACACCAAAATATCATCAGATCTAATCTAGGGTGTCAGAATATTATATACAAAATTTCAAATTTTTTAATTAGGGGGTATTTGAGTTATCGTATCAACATCCATCCACACACATACACATAGACAAAAACAGAGTAGAAGGATATTAGGTTTCTAAATTTTGGTTCAGTTTAAGCAGAGTTTCTACTAAAACTGATAATGTGAGACTCAATAAGGGTTTCTTTATTAGTTTAGTTAAATGTAGACCAGCGGGTTTCTATGTCTATCTGTGCATTTATTCGCAGATCAGCGCCTTCGATCAGCGTTTTATTCTTATCATTTACCCAATATGAATAAAATGCGTGATATATAATCTAAAATTTCTATAGATATATTTCTGTATCGGGAATATATTTATTGACTCTACAGAGATCAAATAACCTAAATTAATATTGCATAAAATAATTACCGAGTAATTTTCTTTGATTCTCATTCTAATTTATATTTCGTGACGACAAATCAATGCAACTAATAAAATCACATCAATAGATTTTTAATTTCATTAATTAACAATGAATGAACTTGTAATTAGCATTGCAGAAAAATGTGTGAGTAAGTAGACAGCTGGTAACCGCACACAAAGTCGTGGCATTATAATTTATAGTGAACTCCAATATTGAAAAACAGAAAATAATCTTAATAACATGTCATCTATTTTCAGTATTAACTCTTTTCAATTTTACAATAGAAAGCAACTTGTATTTTATGTTATTAGTTAGTTTAACCTTTGACATTTCATTTGTTGAGATTTCTTCCAATTTTCCTGTAAAGGAAATAAGTTGCAAATTGGCCATTTACAATACTCAAAGTCTGGATGAGACATCGATTTCAATATTTCTTTGGCTTGAGGCGATATTTAAATAGCAGATGAACATAATTTTATCTTTCTTAGAGATATTATGAATTAATTATTTTTTAGCAGTTATACTAATACTTTTGAGGTACTCATTGGTATTTTTACTTCCTTGTACAGAGTAAAAAGGAAGTATTGTAATCGCGAAAAATTTCGGTTCTCAGATTTTTACGGAAATATCCGTTTTGACCTTTTCTGAATCCATTATGACTAGTTTCGTCGTGACGTCTGTACGTACGTACGTACGGACGTACGTAAGTATGTCGCATAACTCAAATACGGTTAGACGTAGAAAGTTGAAATTTTGTATTTAGGACTGTCATAGCATCTAGTTGTGCACCTCCTATTTTTGGTTTCAATCTACAAACCGGAAGTAGTACTTTTTTCAAACATTTCGATAAATATTTAATTTAAGACAAATTTTTTTATTTTAAATGAAAGATTATATGATTATTACCTACAATCGGTATTTTATAAATATTTTTGTATCTGGTATCATTTAAGAATAATTAAAGTATATATTTTTAATTTAGTATTTCGGTATATCTTGTAGTCCATGGAACATTTGTTACTACGTAAAATTTAAATGTTTATTACATGACAGTGACAATAGTAAAATATGCTTTATATCTTCTTCTGCAGTTTAAATAAAATGACTAAAATATATTTGTGAGTATACTAGTATAATAAGTTAAAAGAATTTTTTATATTATTCTACATTTTAGTTATTAAGAAAAGTATGAACAAACAAGGCGTACAAGGAAGTCATGTGGTGTCCACGTCAGATTTTTTCATGTAGGAATACAAATTTTCACGAAAAAATTCTAAGGGGTACAATTTTTATTGAGGTTTTTCAAAATGGTACAAACTCGAAGAGATAAAACTTGCTTATTTTTTTGCATCTTGGTTTACATTATCGTTTACATATTATATGAATATAAAATTATTAAAATGTAAGTATAATTATTTATTAGATTAGTAAAATGAGCTAGGTGAGAGGTCTTGTGCTGTCCACATCAGATTTTTCTTTATTGAAACTTGACATATTGCTCTCATTTATCTAAATGTTAATCCGTAAGGAAAATAAATACAAAGTGCCTTCCATCAGTAAACTGACGGTTCATTTCGTCTCATCTACGACACACAGACGCACAGACAGACAGACGAGGGTTCACTTAAATAAGAAATGTGAATTTTTTGTCACTCGCAGTTACCGGGTCAAGGGTAATTTGCTACAAAAACGACGACGTGCAAAAACTTATCTCGTCATGATGAAGAATTTTATAGTTTTTATTGAGTAGTTTATAAAGTGCGAGAAAATTGATAAACTTTACTGTTTTATTTATTTGAAAACATACATAATCTATCACGCCTCCTTAAGGGGCTATACTTCTTGAGTGCAATAAAAACCAGAATTCACGATTCTGGCTATATTGCTCAATATAAAAATCTGAAATTTTACATTAGTAACGACAAAGCATTGTTGAATTGAAAAATTCAAACTATATATTGTTCCGACAACAATTGGAGATAAAAAGAAATTAAACACTAGAATTTCGTGAGGATCTCATGAATAAACTATAAAAGTTATCATTGAGTTTAAAGACAAAATGAGTAGAACATAGATGTAAAAAGGGCGAAAAAACAATAAAACTATAATTTTATCAACAGAATTGCCATAAATGATATCTAAACTTGTACAATTTTCGCCGATTTTCGCATAATTATTAAAGCCAAACTAATTACATTAATTAAAGATTTTGTAGATTCCGCACTTTTAGCATGCTTCCTTAACCTTTGCCGTCCTAAAATAGGGTCACCGGTGACCCAAGATCATGTTATTGCTAAATAACTTTGATAATAATTTTTTTAATTTAATTTCCTCTCATGAATTCTCCTAAAACATGTTAATGGATATTTTACAATAAAAAAATTATAACTATCAACTTATTTTTAAAAGTTATGAACAATTTTTACGTGCAGGCCAATGGCATTGTTCACGAGATGAAGGGTGAGGAAACAAGTTAAAGTTAAATAAGTAACAATTTTTAAAAAAGAACCTTACTCTAACTATGTTTTTATAATTTTAACTGCATGTGTATGTGGTATAATAATATATTATATAATAAAATGTTATAAGTACTTTTGCTCATTTTTTTCAATTATTGTAAAATAAATAAATTCTCGTTTATTTGTTTATTGTACCTACTCTTATTTTTGTAATAAGTCATGTTAAAAAAACATGAAATAAAATTAATTTACTTTACATTTGTTATTATTTTGACGAAATAAGGTAAAATAAATAATTTAATTTGGGTCACCAGTGACCCAGCATTAGGAATCAAAGATTGTAAATTATTTTAGGACGGCGAAGGTTAATCTACATACAAAAATTCAACATCATACGTATAACAGTATTAGATTGAGATCCTCACAAAAATTAGGTACTCGTTTTTCAATGCATATTATTGCCATGCAATAGACTCTTAAGTCTGAATTATATTATACTTTTGTTGTTTAGATTCATGCTAGATTTCTAGTAATTTCCATCTGAGATTCGTTCGAGTTTCATACTTTATTTCCGAACTATATTCAATCGGTAATCTTCGATTTTTTCGAGCCAAAACTTTTAAAGGTTGGTCAAACTGACTGCACAATGAACTGAGCATGCGTAGACAAATCTAGTACGAATCTAGAATAGGAAATAGAGCCGGGCGTATATTTCTATACTAGAAAAAGTATGGACATCTAACGGAACTCGGATGGGAATTTCTGATTTACATAATACTAGAAGTCTCGGTAATTTCCCGGTTGTTCAATTCTCGTCTAAAGAACTCGATTCTCGTCTCGTCTCAATTTCTCGAAAAAATTTTGCTGCCATATATTATTTGAAAAGCTAGAAGTAAATTTAGGGACTTTTTTGTTCGTTTGTATTAAATTTGCACCCAATTCATATTTAAGCAATAAAAATATTTATAGAGGTGTGTCTAAAAAGTTCGCGGAATTCCCTCCGCACGGTTTGTTGTGGAGTAGTTGGGGCAAGCCAGTGACTTCGCCCCATTCTTTGTACTCTAACTGAACCTCAGTCCAAGTTTCATCGGCTTCTGAGTCTGTTGGGCGGTTGTGTGAATTTTTTTCTTTATCCTTTCTAAGTATCGCGTCGCCATCATGGAGATTTCTTCTAATGAGGAACAGCGAATCATCATTAAATTTCTCACAAAACTTGGTAAAACTCCTACTCAAATTAGTGACGGACTTGAATACAGTTTATGGAGATGATTCCTTAAAAAAAAATGCTATTCACAAGTGGGTAACTCGATTCTAGGAAGGACGGGACAGTGTGAAGGACGACGACCGAGAAGGACGTCCTTCCACTTCAAAAACTGGCGTTGTACACCATGAATTCGTTCCACAAGGGTAAACTGTCAATGGACAGTTCTACGTTGAAGTTTTAAAAAGGTTGAAAGCCCGTGTTTTTCGAGTGCGGCCAAATTTGGCTCAAAACAATTCGTGGGTGTTGCACCATGACAATGCGCCCGCGCACACATCACTCGTGGTGCGTGAGTTTTTGGCCAAGAATGAGATTACTGTGATCGCTCAACCACCGTATTCGCCCGATTTAGCACCTTGCGACTTCTTTTTGTTCCCAAAGTGCAAAATGCTACTTCGGGGACGCCATTTTGGGGACGTTGAGAACATTAAAAAGGAGACGACGATGCTACTGAAGATCAACTGAAAACGTGTTTTCAGCAGTGGAAACATCGTTGGAGCAAGTGCATTGCATTAAGGGGGGAGTATTTTGAAGGGGACATTGTACCATTACAAAATTAATTGTAAAATAAAACGTTTATAAAAAAATTCCGCGAACTTTTTAGACACACCTCGTATCAAAACCAAAAATGGTGCGAACAAAGTAAAATAAAAAAAATTGCCATTTTTTAAAAGCTTTGTTTCGAGAATTCTTGATTTCTCGCAGAATTGAATTATTGTCCTATTTCGAAAACTTGAGACGAGAAATTTGTTGTTTCTCATCTCGTAATAATAGACGAGGCGAGAATGAGACGAAAAATTTCTCATCTCTGCAGCATCACTAGGTATAAAATATAATTTGCAAATTTAGTCTATAAAATGATTATAATTTAAAAGTTTTTAATTTAATTTCAAAATATAACTAAAGAACTGGTGAATTACATTTTAGTTGATTTAAGACATTTACATTTTTACTTCCTTGTACGGAGTAATAAGGAAGTATTGTAATCCTGAAAAATTTCGGTTTTCAGATTTTGATGGAAATATCCGTTTTGACCTTTTCTGAATCCATTATGACTAGTTTCGTCGTGACGTCTGTACGTATGTACGTATGTACGTATGTATGTACGTATGTACGTACGGACGTATGTGTGTCGCATAACTCAAATACGGTTAGACGTAGAAAGTTGAAATTTTGTATTTAGGACTGTTATAGCATCTAGTTGTGCACCTCCTATTTTTGGTTTCAATCTACAAACCAGAAGTAGTACTTTTTAAAAATATTTCGATAAATATTTAATTTAACACAAATTTTTTAATTTTAAATGAAAGATTATGTGATTATTACCTAAAATCGGTATTTTATAAATATTTTTGTATCTGGTATCATTTAGGAATAATTAAAGTATATATTTATAATTTAGTATTTCTTTATCTTGTAGTCCATGATCGATTAACATTTGTTAGTACGTAAAATTTAAATGATTATGACATGACAGTGACAATAGTAAAATATGCTTTATATCTTCTTCTGCAGTTTAAATAAAATGACTAAAATATATTTGTGAGTATACTAGTATAATAAGTTAAAAGAATTTTTTATATTATTCTACATTTTAGTTATTAAGAAAAGTATGAACACACAAGGCGTACAAGGAAGTCATGTGGTGTCCACGTCAGATTTTTTAAGAGTGTAATTTTGATTTTTGTTCTCACTCTCCTAATTTAAAAACAGACTATAATATTCTCGTTTTTACTTAATAGAAAGATAAAGGACTTTTAATTTTTAAATTTATTTTCTCTTTGTCCTTAAACCTCCCCTGTGTTTTCAAAGAGGCGGATATATTAAAGCATGAGCATGCCTTCGAACCGCTTAGTGCGGAGTTCAAATACATATTTATGAAATAATGATCCTGCTGAGAAAGGAAGAATTCCTGCTAAACGCTTATCAAATTCCTGCGCACATACAACGACATGAGCAGGAGAGCAGGACGTGATAATGGCGCAAGGATCATAATAGAGAACAGTATTTACTTACGAGTGTTCAGAATAAAATCAGTCATGAAATTTAGATTCTGATCTTCAGAAACGGAAACTAAATAATTAAGAGGCTCATCTACCTTTTTTCGAATTTCGAGAATACTCTCGATATTACTTTTATTTCTATTTCTACGGCCGCCTGAAACCAGCTCGAAACTCGCACTTTTTCGCATCCTAGCTATGCAATGTCATTTTGTAGTTGAAAAATACTGTAAATTATAGCTCCAGTATTTCCATAATAACTTCTGTATTTTTTAAGAAATTAGGTAAAACAAAAATTATTCGAAAAAGATGCTTAGCTGCAAGTTTCTTGCCCTTTACTACGGCTGACTGAAACCAGCCCGAAACTCGTACTTTGCCGCATCCTAGCTATGCAATGTCATTTTGAAGCTGAAAAATACTGTAAACATGGCTCCAGTATTTCCTTAATAACTTCTGTATTTTTTAAAGAAATTAAGTAAAACAAAATTATTCGAAAAAGGAAGCTTAGCTGCACTCATATGTAAAGACATCATATATTTCAATTTATAACTAAAGTAAACGTGGAAGGCGTACACCTCTGTAACGCTGTCAAATTTTAGGGTAGATGTACACGTTTGGGTTATGTGGTTCTAACAATTCAGATTCGAATTCAGTTAGATGTACAAAGATCTCTTTTTATGGTTCTTAAGGCGGTTCACTACTAGTACTCTAAACACCGAAAATTTCCTGTTACTATTCCTATAAAAATCAGCTCTAAAAAAAGATTTTTATGAAAACTAATATATCAATCGATAGATAAAAGTTTTCTCTATGCTTGCTTAATGGCAGATTTATCATTTTTCCACCATTTTTTTATTGAGTCCATTAAAAATGTCATTTTTATTACGAATATAACATAGATTTGACACAAATTTTTGGAAAAATGTCATTAGAGAAGCATAGTGTGATGAATTTTCTACCAAATTATTACAATGTTTGTACAATTATCTCAATATTTACCAGATTATTGGTAGGATTACGAAAGTCATTATCACCCGCAAATACGACAGACTCCTGAACTAATATAAGCTCCACCTCTATGAGATGTAGTACACTTCTATGTAAAATAAGATACGTGTCTAAATTGAATGACACAATACGCCTGTTGTCGGTTGTAATATTTTTATCCCAATACAAAGCAGACTGTGCATGTTCTTTTAGAAGTGGGGGAACACTTGTAGGATGGCTTACTTGCTACGTCCCCCTGTACACCTACAAACCCTGAGATGGTTGTTGATTGAAGGTGGCCCGCGTGACTTTTGACCACCCTGTATACATTCCCAGTGGAGAAAGAACGTTATCGCAAGCACTTGTTTAAAATTCGGTTGCGATGCTAGGCGTGAAAAATTAACTTTTCCCGGTTGCCAGGCAACGGTTTGTTTTGCCGTTTATGTTTGTCGTTTTTCTTTTCCCCGGAGTATTTTTTATTGTAACGTCGGTTCGACGACTGGCAACTGTTTCTTGTTATCCTGTGTTTGCATTTGTTTCCAGGACGATATAATGTTTTGTTTACTTAAAACGCCGGGGAATAAAGGTAGTGCAAAGCTGTTAGAATAATTGACTCCGAAGTGAGACGAAAATAATAATAGTTATTTAGTTTATAAGTGCAGTAGGGTTAATTTTACAACGCGAGGTTCTATGTTAGAGTACGACGCGAAGCGGAGTGCTTTAATAAAACCGAGCGTTGTACTAATAACTAACGCACACATTATGTATTATATTTTTTATTGACATACATTTATTTATTTACAGTTTGCTTGTGTTTGAAAGTTTGTTTTGACTTAACCCTTAAACTCCTGATACCCTAAATGCACGTTGTTTCCGAATGGGGGTCCTAAATGGATCTCAGGTTTTTATTGGATTAATTAATAATATAGTTTTTTTTTTTTCAAACTAATGTAAATTGCAATAAGAAATAACAAATAACTATACAGGGTGAGTCATCGAAATGCCCGTCGTCGATATCTCCCTTGTCGTTAAAAATACAGCATCAATTTTTTAACAGAATTTTTCGTCTACTCAAGGAGCATAAGTTAAAATTATTTTCACATATACAGGATGTTGCATAACGACTTGGCAATAATTGTTCGTCGTTTTTTAAATGAAACACCCTATATTTTTTTATATATTTTGAATTATATTTTACTTACCTATACGAACATATAAATTTCATTTTAGTTTTCCGCGGCGTTGCCAAGTTATTCAATTTTTTCTCTAAAAAAAGCCGAATACACGTATTGCTTTATAAAGGCGTACTGAAGTTATTTTAATAGTAAAAATTATGAATTTTTTTTCTGTACATCTGTAACTATACTCTTTGTTCTGACATAACTTTTTTTAAATGTTCTTATACAGGGTGTTCAGTACAGAGAATCAAATGTACTCAATTTCAAATGGCTATAACTCGTCATTTTCAAATGGAACACCCTATATTTTATTATTCTGTTGTGTGTATTTTTGCATCTTCTTATGTTATAAAAGGTGTCCTATGCCTAAAAACATTAATTTAATTAATTTCGAAATTAATGTTTTTAGGCATGGGACACCTTTTATAACATAAGAAGATGCAAAAATACACACAACAGAATAATAAAATATAGGGTGTTCCATTTGAAAATGACGAGTTATAGCCATTTGAAATTGAGTACATTTGATTCTCTGTACTGAACACCCTGTATAAGAACATTTAAAAAAAGTTATGTCAGAACAAAGAGTATAGTTACAGATGTACAGAAAAAAAAATTCATAATTTTTACTATTAAAATAACTTCAGTACGCCTTTATAAAGCAATACGTGTATTCGGCTTTTTTTAGAGAAAAAATTGAATAACTTGGCAACGCCGCGGAAAACTAAAATGAAATTTATATGTTCGTATAGGTAAGTAAAATACAATTCAAAATATATAGGGTGTTTCATTTAAAAAACGACGAACAATTATTGCCAAGTCGTTATGCAACAACCTGTATATGTGAAAATAATATTAACTTATGCTCCTTGAGTAGACGAAAAATTCTGTTAAAAAATTGATGCTGTATTTTTAACGACAAGGGAGATATCGACGACGGGCATTTCGATGACTCAGCCTGTATAAGGCATTAAATAATTTAATAGTTATAGAGAATCACTTCATCTAATTCGTCTGCCGATTCTGATTCATTTTCTGCTGGAACATAATCTTCAGCATTTCCATTAAGTCTAGCATCATCCTCGTCGCTCTGATCACTAGATGCACCAAAATTATCAACTAATTTTTGTAGCTCAGCATCAGCGAGAATTCTATTTTTATTTTTACCGCTCATTTTTAAGTTATGTGTAAAAATAAAATATATAAAATTTTGTGTTACTCTAATTCCGAATGGGGAGACCTGTGGTCTATTTACTTTTACCTTAAATAATAATAATAATAATAATTGAATTCAACTAATTGTAGCAACTTGTGCATAACCTCCACATGTTAACTGACATATATATATATATATATATATATATATATATATATATATATATATATATATATATATATATATATATATATATAAATAAAAGCAGGGCTGCAAATGTTACATACCTATTACAAAAATGCAACAAAGAAAACTGCGGTGGGGTCCACAATGTACCCTCATCAAGAGTATAAGGGTTAAGCCGCATTCACATACAGGAAATTTGGTGTAATTCGTATTATTGAAATTTGAAGAAATTAATTTAAATTTGAGTCGTAGCACAATCAAAACAAAAAATATTCAAACGCTTTTCAGAACAAATTGTTTATTTTACTTTATTTACTTCAATTGCTTCCGACAACTTCACAAATTTCGGACTGTTAATGTGGCTCTAAGCTATGGCAGATTCGTAGTATTTTAACTTACAGTGCTACTGTCACTATCACTAAGTCCGACATTACAACTTATTATTTATTAATAAAATGTACAAACCATGAAAAGAAACAAACATGGCTCTTACCACGATTAATATGAAACCATGCACAAACCCAATATTTACCCGCAAAATACAGGGTGTAACAGCGAAACCAACCAATGCCTATATTTTCTTTATTATTATAGTTACAAAAAAATGTTAAATAGCAAAGTTGTAGGAGACCAAGGGGGACATCTGATTAAAGAATAAAATAATTTTTTAAACCAGTGGTTCTCAAGTTAAAACACAAAGTTATATTTTTTAAAATGGGAATATATATATATATATATATATTTTAGGCCTATCCGATAGAGTATTTTTTTCTGAATTCAACCATGTATTCATTTTATATCCTTACATAATAAAAATATTGAGAAAAATTCAGTTGAAATTTAAATAATTTCTAATTTTTAATATTAATCTATGGATGAAAAACAAGTGATAAATTAAATATGGACGTGGTTTCTTTGGATATCTCGTGGCATAAATATCGCAAGCTTGTATGGTATTTTTATTATTTTTTTAAAAATTTATCACTTGTTTTTCATCCATAGAATACTGCACATTAATATTAAAAGTTAAAAATTATTTAAATTTCAATTGCATTTTTCTCAAAATTTTTATTATGTAAGGATATAAAACGAATACATGGTTGAATTCAGAAAAAATACTCTACCGAATAGGCCTAAAAATTATGTATATTCCCATTTGAAAAAATATAACTTTGTGTTGTAACTTGAGAACCACTGGTTTAAAAAATTATTTTATTCTTTAATCAGATGTCCCCCTTGGTCAGCTACAACTTTGCTATTTAACATTTTTTTGTAACTATAATAATAAAGAAAATATAGGCGTTGGTTGGTTTCGCTGTTACACCCTGTATATAAACGTACAAACCAATGACCTATTATAATTTAGACGCCGCATGGCATTGTTGATGTAGAGCTTGTTTTGAAGCCGACACTTACTTGGGTGGGGGAACGGGAGGTAGACCGCGTTGGTAATGCGTGATGCCTAGTTTACTGTAATGTTGTCTTGTTTCTGTTTACTTATGTCATTATGTGACAAGCTTTTCAAAGGTTAGGTTTTAGTATTGTTTTATGTTTTGTGAAACACTTCTTAAATTCTGTTTTGTGTCAAATACTCGTAATATTTTTCAGTAGTTTATAAATGATAGTTACAAATTCTGTATTTAGTTGAATTTAAAACATTATTATGGTTAATCATTGTGCTATGCCAACGTGCCAAGAGTTTTCGGCTTCAAAAAAAAGAAAATGTGTCATTTCGTGTGTAAGTTTTTCTGTAGAAATAATAATAATAGATCAGAAAATGCAACTAAAAGTGATTTCAGATATCCAATGAACCAAGCTAGACGTGATCAATGGCTGAAAGCCGTGCAATCTATACAAAAATAATTCTACCAAACATCTTTATTATTTTAATCAAATATAATTTAAGGTTAACATTTGAAATAAACAGTGCTCTTGCTAAAATATTATAGTACCTACAAAAGGTAAAAAACGTCTCCTTATAACTGTCATTTAAATGTAAAATAATTTATAAAATATTAAATAATACAACAATTTGCACAATATTTAATAAAAAATGCGTACTTATTTTAAATTGCATCTCAAAGTGAATTTTGTTGTAGGTTAGAATGATTTCATCTGACAGATACTTTAGAATTATTGTAGTACACGCAACCCGCACTGCAAGCTAGGTCTCAATCAGCCTACTCCGTCTCAGGAAGTGTCGGCTTCACAACAAATGCGACTATGCGGTGTCTAAATTATAATACGTCATTGGTACAAACTAACCACAACAACCAACGTCTAACGTTGGCTATCATGGTCACGAAAAAGTAACCAAAACTTTCAGGAACCGCGTTCCTTAATCTCACCAAATCCTGAAAGTTGTTTCTTGGTTAGGATATGGAACAGGCAACCGCAACCATGGTCACTATGGTTTAAATAACACTGACAAAAAATAATATGAGAAGTTGATTAGTGAACAAATCGTATGTACATTTTAACATCAAAGGCAAATGTATATAATTGAGTGTTTCTCTTTAAAAAGATATTTATCAATTTTCCCGACATATATTTCCATATTTCAAGATCAAAAGAAAATCTGAGGCAACATGAAAAATCAAATATTTTGTTTATTTTTTTCAATAAACCTTCAAATGTAATTTCAAAGTACGAACAAACACAGAAGTCGCATAGATGCAATAAAAAGTGTAACAAGTTTGCTGTACGTTCTTTTAAAGTTAAGATTGCCGAGAACATATCTCTTACATCTATCACGGCAGTCATCGTTACAGATATACAGGGTGATTCACAACTTCGTGCATAATTTTAATAGCATATAGTGTTCTACTCATCATCACATAACTGAAAGATTTTCTCAAAATTCGTAATTTAGCATATTTTAACAATAGGCAGTTGGAAGTAAAGTGTTGAAAACATTAAATTGGATTATTGGTCAAATGTAGAATTGTCGTCAAAGGTATGAGATCTTCTTCATCTTCCTTAACGTATGTACTGGAAATAATGACACACCCTGTATATTATTATTATACTGTGATCTGTGAGGATGATACACCTTAATCCAGCTGTGTAAACCCTGTTCATCTCATGATATATTTTTTTAATCCAAAATATAAGAAATAGTCCTTAAGGTCGGAATGTAGCTGTCCACGATTTCGTCGAGAAAAAGGAGAGATATATACAGATTTAGTGTGTCGAACAAAGGCAGCAATAGCGAACGCGCTCTAAAAGTGGCATCGTATTTGTATGATATTGTATTTATAAGACAAAAGAAATAATCAAACGCGTTATTTATATACAGTATAACATGTTACCTACAGTGCGACGCATGAATTTTAATAGATTTTGTATTTAAAATGCCCTAAATTTAACATGTAAAAGTAGTATTTTTCTCTTTATTCGGCATTTTTTTAAAACAATACTATGACAAATTTTTGAAAAATCGATGCGTCGCACTGTAGAATGAATATTAAATATTGTCGTAAAAAAATTTCAATGATCTTACGTTAGTATTAGATTCAATATTATACAAACCGTAGAGCACTGTTTTACCTCTTTCTCATACAGCTACATTCCCGCCTTAAGTCTGAATTATATCAAAACAAATATTTTTTCTCATATATATTTCTTTCTGTGCTACTGTGTTTTCCTGCCTACCGTAACCGGAAATCCGGAATCTTCCGGAAGTCGTATCTTCCGGAACTCCGGGTCGCACTAAATGTAAGCCCTGCAAAACCCCGGAAACGCAAAAACCCTAAATTAAAGATTACGGTCAGTGAGACTCTGTACGCAGTAAGATTCGTCTTGGTGTAGAAAAATGATAAGAAGGGAAAGAAGATTTAAATAGAGATATATAGTGACATTACTTTTCTGTACTTGTGTCTTATTAAGCCCTGTTCACACAAAGATTCTTTCATGCCACTTAAGTTAAAAAAAAATTCTGTTGACATTTGCCTGTCAAATAGCGGCGCCGCTAAATTGAATCTTCAATGAGTCTTTGTAATTAATTGTGGGAGTTTAATAAATTATAAAATCAGTCGTTTTAGAACTCGTCTAATCGTTTTCTAAATGACTCTGCACAAAATGTCATATCATTTTATTGCACAATATGCCGAGGCTTTTGGTAGAAACTCTGAACTGAACTAAATAACAACCCAATATCCTTCTTGAATCCCACAGACTCGGTTTTGGTAGACACTCTGAAACTCTGATTCCACCGAATTAAATACAAAACCCAATACCCTTCTTGCGTCTTAAATACTCGGTTTTGATACAAACTCTGATTGAACTGAACTAAATAAACAACCCAATACCCTTCGTGAGTCCCACACAGTTTTGGTTGATTGAACTGAACTAAATAAGCAACCCAATACCCTTCGTGAGTCCCACTCAGTTTTGGTTGATTGAACTGAACTAAATAAAGAACCCAATACCTTTCTTGAGTCAAATAAAATGATATGACATTGTGTTTATAATATTCTATTCTGAAATATCTGGTCCTCAATTTGACTGAATATATAAACATAGATATAAACCAAGGCCTGGTCGACCACTTAGCCAATAGAACTCCAGTAAAACACATTTATTAAAGGTAGTTTAACAACTGTATTTGCAAATAGACCGCAGATAATTATCAACTTACTAAATAGATTACAAGTTATACTGTTGGGATTAACAGCAAAATGCCCTAGAAGCCAGATTAGAAATCTGTTAAATATATAGACTAGCTATGATGTGGTTCTAACAACTCAGATTCAAATTACACATTCCACTTTAACTGCACAAATATTTCTCTTGTGGTGTACGGCACTAACAACCATGAGTAGATTGACGGCTGGTAACCGCACATACGGTAAAATATGTTTGTCTACCAATGACTCTAATATGTGTGTCCAAGTTCGGTAAAAGGCGTGGTGTATAAAAAACAATTTGTTAGCTAAGTAATTAAAGGTATTGTTATAATTATTTTTTAGTTAAATTAATGCGTTAATTGGTACACGCAACAGGAAATGTAAGTTTTTCATGATAATTAATTATTTTTACATTTTGTTCTGTAGGTAAATTTTAGGTCAATTAATTAGGTTAATAGTTATAACACGGATATTCGCAATTTCGAACAATTATTTTAGTTTTCAGGTTTTTTAATAAAACAGATTTGGGTCATTGCTTTCAAATGGAATTTCATTTTACTATTCTTGCAATTACAATTATTTAAAATTTAATTTTACTGCATTCATAGTTAATCAGATATTCAATATACCCAATACAATCAACAATCCAGTGGTTTCAAAAATATGCTTCATGCGAAAACTGCCCTTAAATTTACGAATTTAAAAAAAATCATTTTGTCGCATGATCATTAATTTGAGTATTATGTCATTAAAATATATGCCCGAAGTTATGAATTACCTATATCCTATTTGCTATACAGATGATTTCTATTATTATAAGGTATTTCGGTAAATTTTAATTTTTTAATATGCTATTCTGCATAAAAAATAAATAAATACCAATTTTTCTTTTACGATACAATGCTTCGTTTAGCTAAAAAAATCTGACGTGGACACCACATGACTTCCTTGTACGCCTATTAAACTGTTCATACTTTTCTTAATAACTAAAATGTAGAATTATATTATACAAATATATTAATATATAAGTACTACTAAGGTAAGGTATACTCACAAATATATTTTAGTCATTTTATTTAAACTGCAGAAGAAGATATAAATGATATTTTACTATTGTTACTGTTACTGTCACTGTCATGTCATAATCATTTAAATTTTACGTAGTAACAAATGTTAATCGATCACGGACTACAAGATACCGAAATACTAAATTATAAATATATACTTTAATTAATCTTAAATGATACCAGATACAAAAATATTTATAAAATACCGATTGTAGGTAATAATCACATAATCTTTCATTTAAAATTAAAAAAATTGTGTTAAATTAAATATTTATCGAAATATTTGACAAAAGTACTACTTCCGGTTTATAGATTGAAACCAAAAATAGGAGGTGCACAACTAGATGCTATAACAGTCCTAAATACAAAATTTCAACTTTCTACGTCTAACCGTATTTGAGTTATGCGACATACATACGTCCGTACCGTACGTACATACGTACATACGTACGTACGTACAGACGTCACGACGAAACTAGTCATAATGGATTCAGAAAAGGTCAAAACGGATATTTCCATCAAAATCTGAAACCCGAAATTTATCGCGATTACAATACTTCCTTATTACTCCGTACAAGGAAGTAAAAAGTATTTAAAGTTACGAAGTTTTAGAAAAATGTTTGGTTAATCAGTGGATTGACATTTGACAGACAGTAAGTTAAATTTCATTTTGTACATTTAAAATGATTAATATAAACCTCTGAACGAAAAATTAGAATTAAGAACAGTATTTGTATTTCTTTTTCACTTAATTATAAAAATATATTACCTTCCTGAAAATGTCAATACATTTCATGTCAAATGTTTGACAATTTTACTGCTGTTTTCATCTGGTGGCATTCCCATGAACTAGGAAGTTATTTTTTTTTAGCTAAATGAAGCATTGTATCGTAAAATAAAAAATACGAAATACCCTATTGTCGCACTCAAAAAGCTACGATTCACGTTTTTTAACCTGAATTGGGTGTGGCAGCCTCACATAAGCCGTGAGTCATCGATGTAGTATGCAACTGGGTATAAAAAGCCACAACAGTAATTAAAATGGCGCATAAAAATAAAAAACAGATAATACATTAAAGGGCAACCCATTTCCGACTCTTCTAGCCTTTTAATTACTCTTTCTAATTACCAATTCCCAAATTAAGTTTTCTAACCGAGCGAGTTATCGATTTAACCTACAGACACTAAATTCTCGTACATGGTTCACTTGGCATTTCATAGTATATTCCAGTGTAAACACCCACATTTTTTACTTTGATGATTTTTTATTATACTATGGAATACCGAAGTTCCATTCAATTGAAGTTATCAATGAATTGTATTCAAAATTTTACTAATAAAAATAATAGTTACAAATACAACATGGCAAACTATGAAAAACAAGTTTTACTATGAACTATAATTACACAAGAGCTTTTTATTTCGCCGGATAAATTTCTGTTTGTATTAAAACTTTGTTGCCTAGCAATTTGAAAAGAAAAATTGTTTAATAAAATCACGACACCGTCGTTAGAGTGATTATATCTTAAAACAATTTTTCGAGTCAAATTGCTGTCAGGTGACAAGGTAGAGATGTCAAACAGAAATTTATTCGGAGGAAATAAAATGCTCGAGTGTAATTCAACGAGATAATTTAACGACTCCTTTGGTTCTACTTCACAAATGTTCCTAAAATCTAATAATTTCACTGACAAATATTAGAAATATGAAGCAAATGACGTTTTAGTGTTTTGTTTATTTTTTAGTTGCTAAGAAAAAATAAAATAAGGTTTTATCACTTGCAAAATGTTACCTTCCTTTTTATCCGCTGTCAAAGCGTAGAAAAATGAAATGGGCCGCGAAGTATTAAAAAACACGTAAGTCAAAATTTAATAAATTTATACCCTTAATTTTTCGAATTTCAGAAAATGTGGTTTTTAATTTAATTATGAGAAATTCGATTATGAAATCAGATTTACTATTTCATACTGTTTGTATTTAGAATTATTGTTCTCTAAATTCAATTTTTATGTTTTCTTTTCGGTTTGGTATTGATATTTTGCGTTTGCACAAAAACTTACAGACTTTACTGTGTTTTTCTTTTATATCTTCCAAAGTTTGCTCGATAAAATTTTCAAACTCGGATAAAACTAGCTGCACTGGAAAGATTTAAAAGATGCTGTGGTTGTAAAAGTTATTTAATTTTGTTTACTTCCACAAAGCAGTTACATACATCGAACTTCTATTTTATTCGTTCAATAAAGAATTTTATAGATATTTGGTTGGTTTACAATTTTTGCCTTTTCCCAAGAGACACATTTTAAAAGCCTATTGCATGGCAATAATACGCATTGAAAAACGAGTAATGTTTGTGATGATCTCAATCTAATACTGTGTTATACGGTTATACGTATGATGTTGAATTTTTGTATGTGGACTAAGGAAGCATACTAAAAGTGCAGAATTTTCAAAATCTTTAAATAATGTGACTAGTTTGGCTTTAATAATTAGATAGAATTTGTTGCAATTCTGTTGATGAAATTATAGTTTTATTGTTTTTCGCACTTTTTACATCTATGTTCTACTCATTTTGTCTTTAAACTCAATGATAACTTTTATAGTTTATTCATGAGATCCTCACGAAATTCTAGTGTTTAATTCCTTTTTATCTCTAATTGTCGTCGGAACAATATATAGTTTGAATTTTTCAATTCAACAATGCTTTGTCATTACTAATGTAAAATTTCAGATTTTTATTTTAAGCAATATAGCCAGAATCGTGAATTCTGATTCTATTGCAGCAATATTGCACTCAAGAAGTATAGCACCTTATGCCCTGTTCACACGTTGCTACTTTGAAGACACATTCGTGCTACTGTAGCAAGAAAAAATCTGAGTCGCTTGTCAAATAGCAGCGCTGCTAATTTGTAGCATCAAAGTATCAAGAACTACTCGTTGATAATTTCACATCGTTGATCGTTGTGTGTGTAGATAGCGATTTCTTGCGGTTATTGTTTCGATTTGAATTTCTTTTCATGCTACAGTAGCACGTATGCGTCTTCAAAGTAGCAACGTGTGAACAGGGCATTAAGGCTCTACACTTGTTGAAAGCAATATTGCTGCAATAGAATCAAAATTCACGATTCTGGCTATATTGCTCAAAATAAAAATCTGAAATTTACCATAAGTAATTACGAAGCATTATTTGATCGAAAAATTCATACAATACATTGTTGCGACAACAATTAGAGAAAATAAGAATTAAATTATGCATTTTAATATTACAAACTACGGCCTTATTATTGCATATTTATTAATTTTGTTTTAAATAGTCGATTCCTTGCATTGTTCGTGAGAGTGCTAAGAAAATATTTTTTGTCAAAAAAATTGCACATGTGAGGAAATAAATAGTAAAAAATCGGCCAAATTGACTATTTTTACTAATTTATTACTAAAATACCATTAAGTATTTCAAAAATATAATTTCTTAGCACTCTAGAGTCATCTTTTAACTATCTATATATAAAATATAAACAGTGTAGGTGTACTCACAAGAGCTCAGTTTGTAATATAGCAAGCTGCCTTTTTCACTATATTTTTGACACAAGTGTAGCGCCTTAATTAATTTTGTAGTGCCAAGAAGAGTAATTATAAAACAGTGGCCCAAAACTGTTGAAAAAGTTGGAAAATAAAATTGCGAATTTTGAAAAGTTCTTCCTGTTCCGTGATAAGTGAGTGGTGAATCACCCTGTATATACAGTATGTGCGGTTGCCACACCCAAGTTGGGCCAAAGGCGCGATAGATATTTCAGTACAGCGAGAGGTTTTTTTTCTTTAAGTGCATTTTAGTCTTTTGCCATTATGTATTCTGGAGTCATCCTTCATTACTGGAATTTTCCAGAGTCCAAGCCTTCCAGGCTTGCGGTTCCAGGATCCAGGATAGCGCAGGACACTTCTCCTACCCTTTTTTCTCCATAAATTTCTGGAAGCCATACTTCATTATAAAACATTATCAACTTTACATTGCAGCCAAATGCATACTCATTTAGCAAAATAGATGTTCTACATTTGTTTCATAATTTCTTGGCATGGTTTGCTTGATCCTTTTGCCAGGGAATTTTCATTAAATTTAATTTTATTAAAGGAATAATGCAAATTGTTGTACAACATTATTTTCAATGAACTGTGTATGCAACTTTAATGTTACTGTATTTAAATCGGTACAAAGTACAATGTTTATTTAAGTGGACATTATTGAGGCTTGTAACTTTTTTAATAAAGCTACATGGATTCTTTAAAGATTCTTTCATGCTTTTTAATTCTGGAATAAAATAAATGAACTGGCTTGAAGTTATAAATGAATAATAAATTTTTCTTGTGACATTTTCTTAAGGGGTACAAGTCGATTTTTAAAAATCCTTCATAAAAATTATACCAGTCGGAATTTTTAGCTAAAAATTTGTATACCCATGTAATTCGACGCAAGGAATTCAATGGTGAACAAATTACGTCCATATTTCTTACCAATTTTGAGATTTCGATGGTCGAGTTTTTTGAAGTTTTGCTGATTTGACTTTGAAGGCCCATAACTCGAAAACCAAACTAGATATCGATCTGCGGTTGTGTTTCCCAAACTTTATTTCGCCAATATTTGTATTTAAAAAATTTAAAAATTTTCAAAAATTTTAGGTTCCCAAAAAATTCAACCATCGAAATCTCAAAAATGGTGCGAGACACGGTCTTGATTTGTGCCGTTGAATTCCTCGCGTCGAATTACATGGGTATACAAATTTTTAGCGTAAAATTCCGACTGTTACATTTTTTATGAAGGATTTTCGAAATCTGACATTTTCTTAGTAAAAAGTCGATTTTTAAAAATCCTTCATAAAAATTATACCAGTCGGAATGTTTCGCTGAAAATTTGTATACCCATTTAATTCTACGCGAGGAATCCAATGGAGACAAAATCAAGTCCGTGCCTCGTACCATTTTTGAATTTTCGAGGGTTGAATTTTTTTTAAATATCAATATTGGTGAAATATAGTGTGGGAAACACAATGTCGCAAACCGCAGTTCGATATCTAGCTTAGTTTTCGAGTTAAAGTCAAATCAGCAAAAGTTAAAAATCTAGTCCATAGACTATAGTTTGCGGCTTAGTTTAATTATAATGACAAAGACTCGCCTGCGGCCCGTAAATTTATAAACTAGCATCTAAAAGTGCAGAGTGTACAGGTGTACAGTGTTTCTTAATGCAAGGATTATATACACCACTATTTATCCTGCTCAAGGATAATACAAATTCATTAGCATTTCTCCAAGTACATCATGGTACATCTAAGCAACGTTGTTTCACTGTGTCAACGATCCACGACTATCATTTGTATTCCTGCTGTCAGGTACAAATGTACTAGGTCGAATGAGCAAGAACAAACCCTAATGTGGGTACCAACCCGCGTTACAACGCCATTGTTGTCTCATCTAGCCGCAGGGGAAGAATGATGAAATTGTAGCATTGAAATTTAGAGGGAAAATTATGCTGATGTAAATACTTAGAAGTAGTAGAAGTTTAGAGAGAAAATACTTGGAAATAGGTAATGATGATTATTAGTTATTTGCATTATAAGCAGGGACACGAACCGAATCGGAATTTTACCGGAACGAACCGCTGCTTTTCAGTAAACCCGGAACCAAACCTGGACCGTTCAAAAATATTTCTATGAACTCAACAGGAAGTTAGAAACATATGAATGAAAATTCAATTAAACTTGTATTTTATAATAAGTTTCTTTATTCAATATTACCGACTGAAACTACTATTTTTAACACGAACATCAATTTTAAATAATGATTTATTCACGTGTGTACTAGATCGTTTTAAGGTGACTCGAGCGTTGTAACAAATCCATAAACTTTTAATGAAACATGAAAAAATCAGTTGTTGACACTGTTTTCTATGTACATTTCAAATTTCAATCGATTTGACCGTCTCTATAATAATAATAATAATAATAATTTATTTCCTTGAGGTCCATAAGGACGTATGGAAGTATACACAAAGTTACAATTTAAAGAGTTTACAACACATTGGTACTAGTAGTAGTAGTTACAAAAGAAACAACAGTTACAAAATTTACAAAATTTACAGAAATTTACAAAAATTTATAAAAATTACAAAAATTTATAGAATAGCAAGTTAGCAAAACTGGTTATTTCTACAATCAAGAAAGTAATCATTAACTGTGTAATATTCTTTTTACCTTCCGCTTACCTGTAAAGGAAGGTATTGGAATCATGCAAAAAATCGGGTAGTGAGTTTTTAGTGGATGAGCACGAATTAGGTTCCTTACAACTCATTTTTGATAGTTTCCCGATGATGTCTGTATGTATGTGTGTGTGTGTGTGTGTGTGTGTGTGTGTGTGTGTGCGTGTGTGTGTATGTGTGTGGTCCGGGCCGATGCCGGATGTTGCATAACTCAAATACGAATTATCCAAAAATTTTGATATTTGGTATTTTACAATTGTATACGAATAGGAAGAGCTCATTAGATTTTGGTACAAATATCTTCACCGGAAGTGATACTTTTTGAAGATTGAAAAGATTAAGTGTCAAAAATTTCTATAAATTTGGACATATATAGTATTTATTTGTAATAAGAATAAGAGGAAAAGTTATTTGCAATTTACGATATAAAAAAATTGTCTTTATCTGAACTGCAGTAAAATTTAAAAAATAAATTTATCAAATAAAACGTTGAAATCTTGTAATCCATGGTCGGTTGATTTTTGTTTCTGCATAAAAAATATTGACAGATGAGACGGGTGACACGTTGACATACTAACGCCATATAAGGCATAAGTAAAGATATTAAATGTAGTAATTGAACGGAGGATGGCTTCAACACAGAAGAGTTTTCGTGTGAATGAATCTTTTGATTCAGGTGATACTAATTTCTGTGTTTGAATATTTTAGATTTTTATTTGTATATTTTAAATGGACACCGGATTGTACGTATACATTTCTGTTTAAAGTCTAGATATGGCGGAAGGTTGTGTGATGACCACGTCAGATTTTTTTAACAGCACTTGTTTACAATAGTTAATGGCTTTTCTTACTTGCATAGATTTTACTGACAACGGTAGTGAGTTATAATATTTTATACATGTGTATTTTGTCCCTTTTTCATAGGCCGAGTAATTGTGTTTAGGTACTGTTAAAACTGTACCAGATTGTCTCGTAATGTATGATTCATGAGTAGTAAAATCGAATTTATTTAAGTTGTTTAATACAAATTTAATTATTTCAAAAATAAATAAGGATGGGATAGTCAAGATACCTGATTTAGAGAAGAGTCTCTTGAATCCAAATGGTACATAACCCTAATAACTCTTTTTTGAATGTAAAATATTTCTTGAATTCGAGGAGAATTTCCCCAGAACAAAATTCCGTATGTAGCAATTGAGTTAAAATAGGCAAAATAAACAGTTTTCAAGACATCCAGAGATATTCACAAATAAAAATTACATTTTTAACATGGTGGGTATACTTTTCTCAATATATTACATTAAATTCTTGACTCAAACCCATAAACTTTGTTTAAAATACTATTTAATTTAATGTGTGGTTATATATGAATACGTATGCGAAGTATTATCAAAATTAACCGCCTAGTTAACTAAGAAATAAATATTTTATGTTACGAATTTCAAAAAAATAACGGAGTGAAATGTAGATCTTGCACCGTTGCACTCTGCGTTAAATTTGAAATACAAAATTTTTGACAAATTAGGTTTTAATGTGGATGCGTTCGTATTTTATTTCTTATTAAATAATATAATAATAATAATTTGGAGTAAACCGTCCAGTATAATTGTAAATTTTGTTCTAATTTAAAGATTTGGACACTTTCTACAGCAAAGTGACAGCTAACTTTTGATTCTATGTTGTCAGTTGTCAGACGTAGAATGTTATGTTTTAAATTATATATTAGATCATATATTACTTACAAAAGCTACAGTATATTTATGTGATTATGTGTAGGTATATCGATTATTCATCTATTTATAATGTTTGCAATATTATTAAAGCTTAAATGATCTTTATAATAGAATCGTTTTGCTTATATATTTTATGTTTCAAAGTTGGTATGACAGTCAAATCAGCAACTTTTAATTGACATATAAATTATGTACTTTATTTACAAATAAATATTATATAAAATAGTACTGTCGTAACGTCGAAACGTCAAAATTATAAAATTTTGTAAACTATAGTTAAATAAACAGTTTTTGTGAGACATATTACATATATTGTAAAAATTTCATAATAATATAGTTTCCTTCCAATTTTATGTAATAAAATATATATAACAAAAACCGAAACCAAACCCGCGGGCTATTACGGCGTTTGACAGCTAAATGAAGCGCGCAGATCACAATTTTTTCGCTGATGTAAACTTGGTTTCCGGCTAGACCAATCAGAACGCTCAAATCGTAAGCCCTATCTCGCCCCATACTATATTCTTATTTGGAATAGACTGTAGCTTGAACCGCTTGAATCACCTTAAAATTATTGTGACGTTTCAGACTCGCAATAGTATATTACATACCGAGCGGGGAAATGGTTCATTTCAGCCGAGCGTTTCATTAGATGACTGAGGTGCTTGCACCGAAGTCATCTATGAACGCGAGGCTGGAATGAGCCTTCCCGCGAGGTATGTATACTATTTTATTCACAATCCAATTGATTATTGATATGCCCGTTTTAAATATTCATTTTATTCATATTTTATGACAGTTTTATTATAATTTGTTTGGATACTTCAACATAGAGATCTATGAAAAAGTTGCTAGGGTTGCCAGGTAACTTGAAAAAATGTTTATTGATTCTGTCAATAATTCGTTTCTTGCTGCTTTTTATCGAGATCGAGCATATTAATTATCATGTTGTCTGATTGTGAAGATGGTGAAGACGAAAATATTCCTTTAGAACTGCGAGAAGCTGCAAAAAAAGCTTCTGAAAGTGACGTTTACCTAGCTGGAAAACGCTCACTTCCCCGCTAGCCGGGAAGTTTTTTCCGGCTAGCTGGGAAGTAAAGTAAACAATGACTCGCCTTCTAACTGTTTAGAAGGTTGGAAACGCACATATTACCAACCGATTGTGAATAAAAATAAATTCATAACATGTTATTTATTATGTTAAAATAAAATATAATATAAACCAAGTAAATAATGTTCAAATACCTATGATAATAGAGGTTATATCTATTTAAATTTTAAACTGACAACTCGCCACTAACTTCACTGCGGCCTTATCTCACCACCCAATTTGATTGTTTCGGAGTAAAATTGTGTGACATGGAAGCACATACAAAATCAACAAAGTGTCATCTCCTGTCTTCGTGTCCAGTATTTAACATTTTGAATTACTGAAAAATAATTATAAATTTGTAATCAGCATATCAAATTATATGTACTCGAAATAATAGTCCACGTGTACTGTATGTGCAGCCAGAGTTGGCCGGAGCTGTAAGGGAGAGAAAGTTCTACACAGAGCTGAGTCAAAATTATTATTACTCGCCTGAACTCAACTGAGTCAATAGAAAAACCGAGCTGGACGACTTCTTTATATACTATAACAAAACTTTGCTGATAATCTGGTTAAATTGTTCCTCTGTCCCATTATCAGGTCTTCGTCCTTCCTCTCCCATATACAGGGAGTGTCGCAATCATTTCCCAGCCTATTTACTTACCTCTCCGGTGTCCTGATTTCACGGCCTACTCAGCAACAGGTGTGCCGTGCACTTGTAACATTAGTACCTCACCCGGGTGACTAGTAGGTGTCTAATGGCTCATAAACTTTCTCCTGCTAAAGTACACTAGGGTGGTATGCTACATTATACGAGTTTATATGAGTTTAACTGAAACACGAGTAAAGAAGTAAGATATTTAATTTTGCTGGTAATAATTCTATTTATTCCCAATTACAAGATAGTAATCCAACTACTTCGACCGATTCATATTTATCTCAATCCGTGCGACGACATTGAAATGCAAAGCGGCAACGGAAAGATTCTTGACTACATTTAAGGCTCTACACTTGTTGCACGCAATATTGCAGCAATAGAATCAGAATACCCGACAGCGTGGTCCAGCGTGTTAACTGCGGCTTTCGCCGGCTAACGTGCTGTGACGTCAGTCAACGTGAGATCGATGGTTCGAGTCTCCGTCGGGCGACAATGTGTGATTTGTCGTAAAACTAAAAATGCCCAAGGTCTGGCATTCAATCACACTCGGGTGTTACAAGCTATCCACTTGTTCACCTTAAATGTAGTCCTGGTTGCACAAAGAATATCTTCGCTGCCGCTGTGGTTGAAACCACAGATCGCCGCACGGATTGAGATTCTGACTGCACCAAGATGAATGGGTAAATAGAGCAAGAGAATATGGAGAATATGGAGACTGATCCCCTCCGATAAAAGGATCTAGAAAGCTTCGTGAGAAGCGGCGCTACTCCCACGGGAGTGTTAAACTATATATATATATATATATATATATATATATATATATATATATATATATATATATATAGAATCAGAATTCACGATTCTGGCTATATTGCTCAAAATTAAAATCTGAAATTTATCATAAATAATTACGAAGCATTATTTGATTGAAAAATTCATACAATACATCTTTGCGACAACAATTAGACAAAATAAGAATTAATTTATGCATTTTAATATTACAAATTATGGCCTTATTATTGCATATTTATTAATTTTGTTTTAAATAGTCGATTCCTTGCATTGTTCATGAGAGTGCTAAAATAGTATATTACATTACAAGTCATGAAAATGTTTCATTGCAGACGAGGAGGCGTTTGCAGAATGCGAGGATGCGCAGCGTCCGAGCATTTCTTCAAAGCCTCCGAGTCAAGCAAAGACATTTTTATGACGCGTGATGTATTCTATTTTTTTTAAATCGGCAATTAAGCTTAAAATTATAAAAAAATTAGGTTTGCATAAATCATCAGAGCTGTGACAAATCATCAGAGCTGTCACAAATGTTAGAAAAAGTTGTCATGACAAGTAAACAAAGTTGAAAGTAAAAATGACTAGGCATGAAAATAAAATTTTCATGCCTAGTCATGAAAATCTTACTTTCATGCCGCAAATTAGTCTGGAAATGACGATTTTCATGCCGATTTTGAAAAAAAAAAATTTTTGTCAAGAAAATTACATATCTGACGAAAATCGGCCAAACTGACTATTTTTATTAATTTATTACTAAAATACCATTAAGTATTGCAAAATTATAATTTCTTAGCACTCTAGAGTCATCTTTTAACTATGTATATATAAAATATGAACAGTGTAGGTGTACTAACAAGAGCTCAGTTTTGTAATATAGCAAGGTCATTTTTCACTATATTTTTGGTACAAGTGTAGCGCTTTAAGACGATCAAGTGGTCAGCTTGAAGCATCCGAGTGCGATTTAATTGTAAGATGTTTTTCTAATTTAACAACAATCACACACTTTCGGCCGGGAGACTTGAACCCCGGAACTCCGGGTTCTGCTGTGTTGATGGAAAGATAAACAACCATTTCACGGCTGGTAACCGCACACACGGCGAAATAACTATATATACTGATCGCCATTTAAAATAAAATTATTACTTTGTTCTGTAATATTTGAATTGAGTATGTAGTATCTCTACTGAAAAACAAATTAAAATGGTAATTAACAATTAAGTGAGTGAAATTGAGGCATCTGAAAAGCGTGAAGTGTTCATTTCGACTTTGCACCGTCAGTAGAAATCAGAATAACGTTAAACGAATTACAACTTCAATTTAAAGTTCAGCTCTAACTTAATTACAACGAATGATTTCCAGAATCGTGCAGTTCTTGTTTTCTTCATGTTTGATACAATTCTGCATTGAATATTGCGTTCAACTGTACATTACATGAAAGTATCACTTTACTAAAAAATCCGATGTGGCCAACACATGACCTCTCGCCATATATTCTACTATTTTACTAAGTGTGTATGAAGGTACTTACTCACAAATATACCATTGTACTAGAAGGGAATTCGGGAATTGTTGTTTTTATGATATTATTAAAGTTTAATATGACCTTGTAAATACTAAATGACATTTCATATTTTCCATTTCAATTTGCCAAAAAGTCAAAAATTCATATGACATTAACACTCAAATATTTTATTTTTTGTTTCCATAGGTAGGCAGATAAATCAAAATTGTAACAAATTTGTAGAATTTTTAACTTCTTGTAATTGGAAAATGGTACTAGATAGAAACAACGTTTTGAATACATATTGTAGACAGTAACATTTAGTATACAATGTTATTAAAAAAATTCCTATTTATTCATAAATTTTGAGAATATTCCAGAAAAACTCTTCAGATCTTCAAGAAACTACCACTTCCGGTTGCACGATCAACGCCAAAATCTAATCAGATCTAAACTAGGGTGTCAGAATATTATATACAAAATTTCAAATTTTTTTATTCAATGGTATTTGAGTTATCGTACCTCCAACATCCATCCTGACACACAGACACACAGACACACACACAGACATCATCGCGAAATTATCAAAATCGTGTTCTAGGGACCTCTGTACGTGCTTATCCATTGAAAACTCACTATCGAAATTTTAGCATGATTACAATACCTCTCTTACAGATATGAGTGGCGAGAGGTAAAAAGTTATTTATTACAATTTTACTAATAAAACATAATTCAAGTTTGAATCAGTGAATTATAAATTATTATTTTCCAAGACTCATTGGAGATTCAATTTAGCGGCGCCGCTATTTGACAGCCAATTCTCGAATAAATCCTCGAAGAATTATACAGGATGTAACCAAACCTGTGTAACAAAATTTAAGGGTGTATAGTATTGGACGCACTGATCATGAATCAAAAAGAATTTAACAGTAGTTTGCAAAACAATATCATTTTGGGTAGGTACCACTGGTTGTCACATTTAAATACAAAAAAAGTTAAACAATAGTTACGCAGTATTTATTAGCGAAATTACATTAATGTTATAATAATTTTACAAACAGGTAAAAATGAAAACGGAATGTCTCATTTGCTTGGACCCATTTTTACTTCCTTGTACGGAGTAATAAGGAAGTATTGTAATCCCGAAAAATTTCGGTTTTCAGATTTTGATGGAAATATCCGTTTTGACCTTTTCTGAATCCATTATGACTAGTTTCGTCGTGACGTCTGTACTTACGTATGTACGTATGTACGGACGTATGTATAACTCAAATACGGTTAGACGTAAAAAGCTGAAATTTTGTATTTAGGACTGTTATAGCATCTAGTTGTGCACCTCCTATTTTTGTTTCAATCTACAAACCGGAAGTAGTACTTTTTTCAAATATTTTGATAAATATTTAATTTAAGACATATTTTTTTATTTTAAATAAAAGATCATGTGATTATTACCTACAATCGGTATTTTATAAATATTTTTGTATCTGGTATCATTTAAGAATAATTAAAGTATATATTTATAATTTAGTATTTCGGTATCTTGTAGTCCATGATCGATTAACATTTGTTACTACGTAACATTTAAATGATTATGACATGACAGTGACAATAGTAAAATATGCTTTATATCTTCTTCTGCAGTTTAAATAAAATGATTAAAATATATTTGTGAGTATAGTAGCAGTAGTAGTAGTACTTATATATTAATATATTTGTATAATAAGTTAAAAGAATAAAGTCAGATTTTTTATTTTATTCTACATTTTAGTAGATTAAGAAAAGTATGAACAGTTTAATAGGCGTACAAGGAAGTCATGTGGTGTCCACGTCAGATTTTTTAATTTGCGAATTTCAACAAAATTCATGTTGATTCATGATCAGTGCGTCCAATACTATACACCCTTAAATTTTGTTACACAGGTTGGGTTACAAGTAACAATAAATTATAAGTGAGTTGACAGCTGGTAACCGCACACGCGGTATAATATACTGTACGACGTGCTGATTATGAAACAAAAATAATTTTTTTTAAATTCGCAAAGTTGAGGGTAGTTTACTTGACGTGCGTACATTTTAAGTAGGTATCACTGTTTTGATGGTTATTTGATATTTTAACATTTAATAGTATCAGATATTATGTATACAATTACTTTCATTGTAGAAGATTTGAAAAAATTATTAAAAAGAACTACCGACCAGTAGCAAAAAATGTTTGCTTTAAATACGATAAAAATTCTTTTTGTTTCATGATCAGCACGTCGTACAGTATACACCCTTTACTTTATTGTCTTAAATTGTGAAGCTGCCACACCCAAGTTGGGTGAAAGGCGTGATAGAAAAGCATGTTTATACCCCTCGGAAGATTTTCATCCCTTATAAACTACCCACGTATGAATTTCAGTCCTCAAGTCAATTTCTTGGCAATATACACCACGTTTCCAACTTTACTCAACAGAATATTATATTTGAGGAATGTGGAATATTGGTTACATATTATATAAGATTCACGTCTTCACATACGTGAGATATGAAGTCGAAAATGGGTCAAGAACTGCTCAACTTATATTACAGAAGTGTGTTTAACTTTATGCTTTAGTAGGTACGTTAATACTTTAGCACTTTTATATTAAGTTTGATTTAAGGATTTATGAGGTAGTAATAGAGTAGAAAAAAGATTGTAAAGGAGAAAGAAAACTTGAATATTAATTATGGTAGGTCTATTACTAAATATTATTAATGAATTTAAATAAATATACGTAAAAAATCTGATGTTACCAGCACAAGACCTCTCACCATACTATATCTACTCTTTTTACTATACTGAACTCACAAATATATTTTAGTCATTTTATGTAAACTGCAGAAGAAAATATAAACGATGTCGCACTATTGTTACTGTCACTGTCATAATCAATTAAATTTTACGTAGTAACAAATGTTAAACGATCATAGACTACAAGATACTGAATACTGAAGTTTCATACTCTAAATTATTAACAATAATTTATTTTCTAAATAGTACCACATACAGAAATTTTTATAAAATGATTATTGTAGACAAAATAATATAATCTGTCATTTAAAAAAGAAAATACTGTGTAGCTAAAGTATTTATCGAAATATTTAAGCAAAGTACTACTTCCGGTTTGGAGTAGCTTCAAAAAAATAATTCTTAATGCCCAGTGCACACGGAGAAACATTTTGACATGTTTCCTGAAAAAAGTTTCCAGAAACTTCAAAGTTTTAACGGCGCCTATAAAAATGAGGTGTTTTCAGGAAACGTGAACTTTATTTACTAAAAACTCATACTCGAAAATATTGACCCATCACAAAACCTCTCTTATAGAATATGAACCGGGAGGTAAAATCACACCCGAATTATTCCTGCTGTAAAATTCCTGCCATCATCTTGATTTCACATAACCGGAAGTGTGTGTGCTTGTACCGGAAGCGTAATGACTTCCGGTGATTGAACCCGCACCGCGCATTCTTCCCGGAACAAAGCCTGCTGGATCCTCCGGGCTCCGGGTTGTTGCAGGAATGCAGGAGAGCCGCAGGGGCAGTAATCGTTTCTGCTGAGAGCTGAACTAGAGCAGGAAGACATAGTTTAGTTATAACTTCAGGAAAAATGAAATGGCGATTCGACATGGCATACCTACTGATCACGAATCAAAAATATATTTTTTACCTTCCGCTTACCTGTAAAGGAAGGTATTGGAATCATGCAAAAAATCGGGTAGTGAGTTTTTAGTGGATGAGCACGAATTAGGGTCCTAACAACTCATTTTTGATAGTTTCTCAATGATGTCTGTATGTATGTATGTGTGTGTGTGTGTGTGTGTGTGTGTGTGTGTGTGTGTGTGTGTGTGTGTGTGTGTGTGTGTGTGTGTGTGTGTGTGTGTGTGTGTGTGTGTGTGTGTGTGTGTGTGTGTGTGTGTGTGTGTGTGTGTGTGTGTGTGTGTGTGTGTGTGTGTGTGTGTGTGTGTGTGTGTGTGTGTGTGTGTGTGTGTGTGTGTGTGTGTGTGTGTGTGTGTGTGTGTGTGTGTGTGTGTGTGTGTGTGTGTGTGTGTGTGTGTGTGTGTGTGTGTGTGTGTGTGTGTGTGTGTGTGTGTGTGTGTGTGTGTGTGTGTGTGTGTGTGTGTGTGTGTGTGTGTGTGTGTGTGTGTGTGTGTGTGTGTGTGTGTGTGTGTGTGTGTGTGTGTGTGTGTGTGTGTGTGTGTGTGTGTGTGTGTGTGTGTGTGTGTGTGTGTGTGTGTGTGTGTGTGTGTGTGTGTGTGTGTGTGTGTGTGTGTGTGTGTGTGTGTGTGTGTGTGTGTGTGTGTGTGTGTGTATGTGTGTGTGTGTATGTGTGTGGTCCGGGCCGATGCCGTCTGTCGCATAACTCATATACGAATTACCCAAAAATTTAGATATTTGGTATTTTACAATTGTATACGAATAGGAAGAGCTCATTAGATTTTGGTAGAAATATCTTCACCGGAAGTGATATTTTTTGAAGATTGAAAAGATTAAGTGTCAAAAATTTCTATGAATTTGGATAAATATAGTATTTGTAATAAGAATAAGAGGAAAAGTTATTTGCAATTTACGTTATAAAAAATTGTCTTTATCTGGTAGCATTAAAGAACTGCAGTAAAATTTAAAAAATAAATTTATCAAATAAAACGTTGAAATCTTGTAATCCATGTTCGGATGATTTTTGTTTCTGCATAAAAAATATTGAAAGATGTGACAGGTGACAAGTTGGTATACTAGCGCTATATAAGTCATAAGTAAGCTATTAAATGTAGTAACTGAACGGAGGATTGCTTCAACACAGAAGAGTTATCGTGCGAATAAATCTTTTGATTCAGGTGATACTAATTTCTGTGTTTGAATATTTTAGATTTTTATTTGTATATTTTAAATGGGCACCGGATTGTACGTATACATTTCTGTTTAAAGTCTAGATATGGCGGAAGGTTGTGTGATGGCCACGTCAGATTTTTTAAATTAACTAAATTGCTCTTTAAGGAGTCCGTCTACGTTTTTTCTGAATTCCTAGAATAATCTCGATTTTACCCTATTTTTTATTCCACTCTTTTCCCCACTACTACGACTGCCTGAAATCAGTCTGAAACTTGTACTTTGCTGCATCCTAGCTATGCAATATCATTTTGAAGTTGAAAGTACTGTAAAAGTGTTTTCGTTGCAAGTAAACTGTTAGTTTATTATTGACTTCAAGGTACTTAATAAAAATCTGACGTGGCCATGACACAACCTTCCGCCATATCTAGACTTTAAACAGAAATGTATACGTACAATCCGGTGCCCATTTAAAATATACAAATAAAAATCTAAAATATTGAAACACAGAAATTTGCATCACTTGAATAAAAAGATTCATTCACAGGAAAACTCTTCTGTGCTGAAGCCATCCTCCGTTCAATTACTACATTTAATATCTTACTTATGCACTAGTATGTCAACTTGTCACCCATCTCACCTGTCAATATTTTTTACACAGAAACAAAATTCAGTCGAACATGGATTACAAGATTTCAACGTTTTATTTGATAAATTTCATATTCATTTCATATTCTATAAGAGAGGTATTGTAATGGGTCAAAATTTTCGAGTATGAGTTTTTGGTGGATAAGCACGTTTCAGGGTCTCTAGAATACGAATTTACTATTTTCACGATGATGTCTGTGTGTGTGTGTGTGTGTGTGTGTGTGTGTGTGTGTGTGTGTGTGTGTGTGTGTGTGTGTGTGTGTGTGTGTGTGTGTGTGTGTGTGTGTGTGTTTGTGCGTTTGTATGAACCGACGATTTTTCGTCCACGATAACTTAAAAAGTATCAAACCGTTTATAACCAAATTTCATATTTAAGGTTTTAATAAGTATCTTAACACCGGATAAGATTTTGGTAGAAATCCGCAAACCGGAAGTAGTACTTTTAGAAGTTTGGAAAAGTTTTCCTTAAATATATTGGTACATTATTTATTTATGACAATTTTTGCAATTAAAAATAAAAGAAATTGTGATTATCTATGTGTACAGTTATTAATAAATACAAATTGCTGAATCTGGAAGTATTTAACAATAAAATAAAGTACAATAATTAATATTATATTTTTTTGAAATTCCAGTATCTTGTTGTCCATGATATGAAATTTGTTTCTACATAAAATTTGAATTATTATGACAGTAACAGTACAGTTGACATCTTTTGCTTGCATATTGGTTTACATTATCGTTTACATATTACATGAACATGAAACTATTAAAATGTAAGTAAAACTATTTATTAGATTAGTATAGAATAAGCAGAATTAGGCGAGAGGTCGTGTGGTGACCACAGCAGATTTTTTAATTTTACTGCAGTTCTTTAATGCTACCAGATAAAGACATTTTTTTATAACGTAAGTTGCAAATAACTTTGCCTCTTATTCTTATTTCAAATAAATACTATATTAATCCAAATTTATATAAATTTTTGACAATTAATCTTTTCAATCTTCAAAAAATATCACTTCCGGTGAAGATATTTGTACCAAAATCTAATGAGTTCTTCCAATTTATATACAAATGTTAAATACCAAATATCAACATTTTTGGGTAATTCGTATTTGAGTTATTCAACTGACAGAAATCCGGCCCTGACCACATACACACACACACACACACACACACACACACACACACACACACACATACATACAGACATCATCGTGAAACTATAAAAAATGAATTGTAAGGACCCTAATTCGTGCTCATCCACTAAAAACTCACTACCCGATTTTTAGCATGATTCCAATACCTTCCTTTACAGGTAAGCGGAAGGTAAAAATTTAATAGAGAAAGAATGGATCTACAGATTTTAAAATTTTAAAAATAAATTTCTATCCTTAGATATAATCCTGTAAAGTTTGCATATATTGGAGACTTTTATGAATTTTTTTGGAATTTTTATAATCATGTACAATTTTTTTATTAAAATTTTAAAAAGGCACAATTGTTAATTGATCCCTTAAGTTAATAATCCTTGTTTAAATACAATTTGACCATTCTTGTACTGACCACAAAACACTCGCTACGTTAGTACGTTTTGTGCTGGATTTTAGGAGGTAGACGGGCCTCTTAAATGACGTACCACTGGTTTCATGCATTTTAAATAGAGGATAATTCAACTAGAAATGTGCATGTTAAGTAATACCTATACTATTATCTGCACCATTAAGCTTTGTTCACACAAGAATTAATTGAGAATTCCTGAAAAAAATTACTGTTTTGAATTTATCAATGAATTAGAAATTCTTCTTTTCCAAACTCATCGAAGATTCAATTTAGCGGCGCCGCTATTTGACACTCATTCTCACCACGATATTTTTCGGAACCTAGGTTAAGGGGTCAAAGGTTAAGTAATAAGATTCAGTGGGGTAAAAAATGTCTGAATTATACGATTTTCAGTCCGGCACTGAAAGCTTTTGCTGTTTAAGTTGATTAGTCTTTACTCGGTCCGTTGCGTTCAATGCTGAAGCCTGAAACTGAAAAAATTTCAGTGCTCTAGAAACTGCCCTGAATGCCAGCATGCGGGTGGTACAGAGGTGAATTAAATTATATTTTGTGTTATTTAGATTTTATTCCAGTCACCTACACATTTCAGTTTGCATAAAAATCTTCCTTGCTGGTAACCGCACACACGGTATAGTACACAGGGTGGTTCACAACTTCGTGCATATATATTTTAATGACATAGTACTTACTGATCATGGAACAAATTTTAAAAAAAAATCGTAAATTTAAGGGCAGTTTTCGCAAGAAGCACTCGATTGTTGATTCTATTGTATGAAAGGAATAATAGTTATTTATGTAACAAGAACGCAAAATAGAGTTTTAGTGGACGAATCTATTTAACACGAGGCGCAAGTAACGAGTTGTTTAATATTTCATTATGGTACTGAGTACCATACTGGATTCATTACGGTCCTTGGTCTACAATGAACACTATTGTGGTCCTCAATTGAGGCTTATAATGTTGTCATTATGACACGGCATCAGATAAAAAAATCTGATGTAGCCAGCCTCTCGCCAAATTCTGCTTATTGTACTAATCTAATAAATTATAATTACTTTTTAATAGTATTATGTTCATGTAATATGTAAACGATAATGTAAACCAAGATGCAAGCAAAAGATGTCAACTGTACTATCACTGTCATAAATAATAATTCAAATGTTGTGTAGAAACAAATTTTATATGATCAATAAGATACTGGAATTTCAAACAAGTAGAATATTAGTTGTAGGGTAGACCGGGGACAATTGAAACAGGGGACAATTGAAACAACCGCCATATTAAAAGGACTTCAAGGTTTAAATGACGCGCGCTTGTATCAAACGAAGTGCTTCTTGATGGCGCACATAACCATCCATCCACCATTGCCGGAAAATGGGAGTAGCAGTACACTTCGTTGATAAGGTGATTTCTCGCTGTCGTACTAAATTTTTCCATTAATCGTAAAAGTGTAACTCAAGATAAAAGAACGTAAGTATCCAGCTTCGCATATTTTAATTAGTTTGTTTGGTATATCTGCTTTAGTCAGAACAGTTTGAACTATTATTATTGTCTAAGAGTAAGAAAATTTTTGACTGTTTAATTAAAAGTTTGTTCCGGGGACACTTGAAACAATTGACACGGGGGATGGTTGAAACATATATTATATATTCTATTTCAAAACTTACGGAGTTAAAAGATAAATCGAAAGCAGCTCGACAGTCTAAGAAAACCAAACTACGCTAGAACAATCAGGAACAGAGTGACAGTGACGAAGAGGATTGCTATTGTCTAATTTGCTTGGAATCGTTCAGTAGTAGCCGCTCTGTAGAGAATTGGGTGCGGTGCATTGATTGTCATCATTGGTGCCATGAGGCCTGCACTCAACAAAGCACTTTTTATCTGTCATAATTGCGTGCCAGAGTGAATATTAAGTCCTCAGTTTAATTGTTAATGTAACTTATTTTGTTTAGAATAAATATTTGTTTAATTTAAATGCTGTTTCAATTGTCCCAGGTACATGTTTCATTCGTCCCTGGCACGGGGACGATTGAAACAGTTTGCCAAGCTCCAGATTTTTTAAAATATCTTATTTATTTATCATTATAGGTCAATGGTAATTATATAAATAGAAAGGGGATTGAATATACTCTCTATTACACACTTTAAAATTTAGAAATTTACGATAGCCACGGAGAAAAAAAATCAAAAAGCTGAATTGTTTCAATTGTATATTTTTAATTTTTTAATTGCAAAAAAAGAAAAACTATACCAAGCTTTAAAAGTACTATTTTCGGTTTGCGGATTTCTCCCAAAATCTTATCCGGTGTTAAGATCCTTATTAAAACCTTAAATATGAAATTTGGTTATTAAAGGATTTATACTTTTAAGTTATCGTGGTCGAAAAATCGTCACATAAGTTATAAGACATCATCGTGAAAACTGAAAATATTAAATTCGTATTGTACAGACCCTGAAACGTGCTTATCGATCAAAAACTCATACTCGAACATTTTGACTCATTACAATACCTCTCTTATAGAATATGAGAGATACTAATTTACAAAATTTAGTTTTTATTTTGGAATAGTCAGTGCATTTAATTGGACACTATGTGTCGTCATAATCACTCACAATCGGTCACATAACCCACTCGGCTATCATATATTATATGTTTCTATTTTTCTTTGCTTTCGTGCATCGAATACACTTGTTTTCCAATTTGTAAAATCTTGCTACTTCGTCTAGATTCCAGAATAAAATCTTTTTGAGTTTGTCTGTCCTAGATACAACTTTATCACCCCCTTCTTCTCTACCTCCCCTCGAACACGTCAAGTGTCGGAACATCGATAAACTACGAGTGAACAACACTAAAACTAAATTATGACTTTGACAGAATCTCAGACTTTCTTAAGGCCAAGACTTTATGAAATATTGTTTATGGTTGAGGTAGTCTATGATCGAGTGGAAAAATACACATGGTGGATATAAGGTAGAAGTATTGATAAATAATAAATAAATAGATGAATCAGTTAAGAATTTATTTATAGTCTAACATAAAGTTTAATAGATCTGTTAACAATCGATTCAGTAGTACAGAAATAAATTAATAATAAATTATAAGTCTATATATTGCGAAATAAGAGATGGTCGAGCTTAGGAATTTTAAATTGGTAAACAATATTAGTCGAGCGGACATAGATTATCAGCAAACCGCTTCGCTCCCTTGAAATAGTGTATAAAGAAGTCGTCCAGCTCGGTTTTTCTCTTGACTCAGTTGCGTTCAGGCGAGTAATAAGTTGGCGAACTTTGACTCAGCTCTGTGTAGAACATAGACACATCCCGGCCAACTCTGGCTGCACGAACAGTATCTTTAACATGGGGGAAAAATGTTTTATTCTCACCTGTGAGTATAGATTTAATACTAAATTTTTAAAAAATTATGATTGAGAATACCTAATAACTCTCGAAGAAAAAATGATTTTCTTGTATTCATTAATTTTGTAATATTAAAAATTGAATTGTATTATCATTGTATTATCATTTCGGGATTTGAACCTCATTTGGGTTATATCCCTAGGGTGACTTGATGGCACACACACAGTATTAATTTTTTACTTTATATACTTTTCCACGGAGTTTTTTACTTTACTACCATGTGTGTTGCCAGTCAACCCGGCGCAAGCCCTTGTTACAGCCTCTAGCCGGTACCCGATAGCTAGAGGTTGCCAAGTTAATTAGATCCCAACTTGGAATGGTAACGGGAGTAGGTACCGATCCAAATCAGGCCGTGAAAATTTCCTGACCTGACCGGAATTCGAACCCACGACCTCTGTAACCAGAGCCTAGCATCCTAACCACTATGCTATCCCGCCGTACTAATTTTGTAATATTAAAAATGCGAATTAAAACAGTGACTCTCAAAATGTATACCTACTATATTTAAAGTTCAATTATACTTCTGCGAATTAAATTCTGCTATTTATTTTTTCTTGGAGTTGTGAAACACCTGTAGATATCTGTTAAGCCCTGTTTACACATGGATTCTTTGAGGATTTTGTCATCTTCTAAATTTTGTAAAAATCACTATTTGGATTTTTTAATGAATTATAAATTATTATTTTCCAAGACTCATTGAAGACTCAATTCCCACCAGGATTATTTTTTCAAAATAAGGAGCCTTGAAAGAATCTTCAAAGAATCCTAATGTGAACAATATTCTTTTGCTTTGCCTGCTGCCTGTGCTGTAGTAATACTCTTATACCTCTAAATGTACATATTCTATCTCTATCTCTCTTATGCTGTGTTACATGTGCTTTTTCTGTTTATGGCAGGCTAAAAGGGCAGCCTCTCCTGTTATTCATCAGGTATGTCGGAAAACGAGAAAACGTAGACAAAATAGATTAGACAAATAGACAATAGAATTGTTTATAATCACATTCAAGTTTAGTTGTAGGCACGTAGGTACTTATTTGGCGGGAAGATTAAGATTATAAAATTGTACATATAGCAGGATTATAATTTTTTTGTTTAAGTCATTTTTATGCCATAGTTTATAATATGAATAGAGCTTTAAATCATGTTTCATTAATCTACATTTTTATACATCACAAAATTACATTATTTACAAAAATTCTGGCTCTTTTTTGTACGATCATTGCCGTCATTACGGAGAGATAATAAAATAAAAAGGACCATTTAACAAAAATTAATGACAATAGCAATGAAAAAATTGAAGTTTAAATCAGGTAAAATGCAGAATAAAATGCAGTTTATGTGCCTGTTAAAAATAACGGTGTTCCAAAAAATGGTTCGCTCGAAATAACTTGTTTATTAATAAAGCTATACCAATAAAATTTTATATAGATAAACTAGCCATAAGAAGACGTCAAAATATATATTATTTATTCCGGTTAAACCGGAAATGACACCATCTTTCTTATTTCAAATAGAACACCCTATATATTTTTATATAGTTTAATTATACATATAATTTTGAATCCAATGATGTATCACAAGTCTAGATTTAATGCAAAATATCTCCCTAAAATAAATAAACTATCAAAGGTTTAAGTATTATTTAATGAAAAGTAAACAAAAGATAACAAAATAAAAATTTATAGAAGATGTTCAAAGTGACCACCATTTTCGTTTACAAACCTAGACCTTTGCCTATTGTTAATAATTATTTTCACCTGTCAATGTTTTACAAATATCAAATTTTGTAACCTTTTTACTTCCTTGTACGAAGTAAGGAAGTATTGTAATCGCGAAAAATTTCGGTTCTCAGATTTTGACGGAAATATCCGTTTTGACCTTTTCTGAATCCATTATGACTAGTTTCGACGTGACGTCTGTACGTACGTACGGACGTATGTGTGTCGCATAACTCAAATACGGTTAGACGTAGAAAGTTGAAATTTTGTATTTAGGACTGTTATAGCATCTAGTTGTGCACCTCCTATTTTTGGTTTCATTCTACAAACCGGAAGTAGTAGATTTAAAAAAAAAATTGATAAATAATTAATTTTAGGCAATTTTTTTTATTTTAAATGAAAGATTATGTGATTATTATCTACAATCGGTATTTTATAAATTTTTCTGTATCTTCTATCATTTAAGAATAATTAAAGTATATACTTATAATTTAATATTTCGGTATCTTGTAGTCCATGATCGATTAACATTTGTTACTACGTAAAATTTAAATGATTATGACATGACAGTGACAGTAGCAGTGACAATAGTAAAATATCGTTTATATCTTCTTCTGCAGTTTAAATAAAATGACTAAAATATATTTGTGAGTATACTAGTATAATAAGTTAAAAGAATTTTTTATATTATTCTACATTTTAGTTATTAAGAAAAGTATGAACAAACAAGGCGTACAAGGAAGTCATGTGGTGTCCACGTCAGATTTTTTATTTTCTTTATTTCGACTTTTATACTTGATATATTTTGCATGATATCTAAACAAAAATGTACGTAGAAATCAAATATGTAATAGTATATTACTTTACTAGTGGGAGAAGTAAAATACTTCTGTTACAAGTGTCTGATTGGCCACGAGCAAAGCGAGTGGCCAATCAGGACACGAGTTACAGGAGCATTTTACTTCTCCCACTTGTGAAGTACGCTATTTTTCCTCACAATGAGGAAAAAATATATATGTGGTTCCATTTGGAATAAGAAAGTTGATGTCATTTCCGGTTTAACCGGAAGTGATATTTTTGTAAATAATATATATTTTGATGTCTCCTTATGCCTTATTTATTCATATCAAATTTCATATCGATTGCTTTATTAATTTTATATCAAGCGTACCATTTTTTGGGACACTCGGTATAGGTATTTTTAGAAAACGTTAAATTCAGTAGATACGTAATAAACTGGACTTATAGGTAACAAAATAATAGCGAATAAAAACAGTAGCTAAAATAAATCATTAATAATATCATTATGTTGATTATTACTAATACTAAGTCCTATTTAGTGATTAATTATCTATTGCTGATTTTTTTCAGGTAAGTCTGCTGTGCATCCGTAGAAATTTCAGCATTAGCAAATTCGCAAAAATTGGTGAGTTTCACGATTTTATTTTTCACTGCCTCGTTTCATGCCTCATCTAAATGTTTATCAATAGTTTCATTTGATGTTTAGATCCAGAAAAATATAATGACAATTATAAATAAATTAATATTAGGATAGATCATTTGATCCATCGTTTTAATTATAATATTGCCAATGGGTTATTACATGGTATAGGTACATTGGTAAAAATACAAATTATGTTTTTTAAGTAAATTGAGAAAGAAATTTTGCTGTGAGGTTATTATTTTGTACGTCACACCACAAATTATTCAATTTTCAATATTTATTTGTAGACTTGTTGATAAATTTTTGTGAAAATAAAAAATACGAGTCCCAAGTTTTTATCTCTTCTTTAAAAATGTTTAATAAAAAAAATCATGCCAATAGCCAATTGCATAATTATAATTACTTAAGCAGATCCCTTTTTTGAACTTAACTCTTGTTAAAGAGGTTCGGGACTCCTGCATTGGCGTACCCAGACATTAGCCTTGGGGGCGAATAAGAAAATAAAAATATTTTTGATAATGTGAAACAAAATTCGCTCAACGCGGGTTGGCTGATATCATTGCAATTCGTTCAGTTGCGGTGATATATTTTTACAATAATTACTAATTCACTAATCAAAAAATGCTTGACATGCTTATATATTTTAAATAACTTGCAAATGGTTTAGAAAAGTACACAAAAACTTCACGAACTTATTTTTAAAATTTATAGGAAATATTAATACAAGAATTTTTAATCATTTTATCACATAGTTTAAAGCCTGCAAAACAAAGATTTAGTGAATTGTCATAAGAGGCCATATAAAACGAGCGTTTTCAACATTCAATTACTCAAAAACCGGATAGACTAAAATTTAAAAATTGTTTTTTAGAATTTCAAGAGTGTAATAAAGGCACTATATTTTAGTCTTCATCATTTTAATATATGGTTACCAACCTCCTTAACAATCTAAGTTATTAGACCAAATGGGGGCAAATTTTATGACAATCTAAAGTACAAATACATCATTTTATTTCTGTTTTATGAGTCTGGCAATAATTCTCCAACTTCAGTCAAATTTAATCTATTTGATCACCATTCAATCTGCCATTCGCCATTACCAGTAACTAGTTCTGTGCCAACTTTAACTCGCCATTAAAGCTAACGATACTCCAGCATACCAACTGAAATTCTCAAATTCCCCACCCTTAGAATTTAGATTATGCCGGAGAAAATTGCACTAGATTTTACTGAAGATATTTAATCATTGAGAAAATTCAAGCTAGTTTCTAGATTATTTTTGTGGAATTCGTTTTGCGATAAAATGTTTTTGATATTGCGACAACAACCTTTAAATTAACAAGTTTAAAAATAGTATATTATTATATTAAAGGACTAAAGTGCATGATTTAATCCTGAGGGCGACGTTTATTTCAGCCGAAGGTGAGGGAAATAATCACCTGAGGGATTAAAGGTACTTTAGTCCTGTGGTACGCTATTTTTTGCACTTCATCCTCAAACGAATACAAAATAGTTTAAAAGAATAAACATTTTGCAATTTTGACAGTAAACTTTATGACAAATATTTATTTATACTCTGTAACAAATAGCACGTATTTACTTGACCACTGAATTAATTAATTCAATTCCTTGACAACGGGATTAAATATGAAAAATAACCCTTTTGGATCAAATTAAGAACCTTAGTCCCTAAAAATAAAGACTAACGAAGAGTGTTAGTCCCGAAAGTGCAAAAAATAATAAAATAGCCAGTAAATTGAATATTTATAGTTGTGAATCACCCTGTATATTATACCGTGTGTGCGGTTACCAGCCGTCAACTCGCTCATGGTTGTCAGTGGACAGTGCACCACAGGGCAGACTTTTGTGCAGTTGTACCTGACCTGAGTTGTTCTAAGTACCTCTCCTAGTGGCAATAACCCAAACTTACAATATTAATTTTTCTGGTTGAGCTTTCCACCGCTAGAGATTTTACTAACCGCTGCTGCTCTCTGATGGCAAAGCTTGAAAGCTCTGGTTTTCCGGTAGTTCCGGAGCTTTCCGGGTAATCAATAATGTAGCAGGAAGCTTTGCAGCTTTGGGACAATTCCGATAGAGTGAGTTAGTAATATTGTAGAACATAGTATCACACAAAATTCAACGTGATGTATTGAATAATAATAATAAATATACAGGGTGTTTCATAACTGGGAGTACATACGATAAAGGTGTGTGTTGTTTGATATGCTGATTACGAATCAAAAAAATATTTTTAAAATTCTAAAAATTAAGGGTAGTTCACCTGCAGCTTTTTTTGTACTACGGCACTGGATTTGTTTTTCTATTAAACACAAACAATGAAACAATAGAAGTAGGTAAAATCTTAAATTACATAATACTAGTAAAATAAACAAAATTTAATTATTTTTAATGAAACAATAATTGCTCCACCCAGTGGCAGTGGCAACGAAAATTTTTTAACTGGGAAACATGGAAATTAATTTTGCGATTTAAAAAAAAATTCCATTTGATTCGTAATCAGCATATCAAACAACATATACCCTTAACGTATGTACCTGAAGTTATGAAACACCCTGTATTAGGTCGCCTTCATTTATCCCTCACCCAAAAAATCAGAGTATGCTACCTCTATAAGTTTCTATACTCTAATGCTGGGTCCACACTTGAACATTTTAGTCCGAACGAACAGAACGAACTGAACGCGCAGAGCAGAATAGTCTGAACAAAAGCTCGTTGCGTTCGGCAGATTCGCCGAATTATTGGTTTTCCAACATGCTTGAAGCATTCGCAGTGAATGTCAATAATGGATTTCAATTATTTGACGGTAGCATTTTGGTGTTTTTTTAATTATTTGTAAGCTAAAATAAGAATAAAATGCTCACCATTGCTGACCTTGTGTATTCTTAGTTAAATTTGTGGCTTCTGGCGTAAATATAAGGCGTTTTATATGTATGCCAGGTAATTCAATTTTGCTGACTGCTAAAAACTTTAAATGACATGCTGAACATTACAGAACATGTTTATTTTCTATCAATATTCTGATATTTGGCATAATTATAAAAATTTAAAGTGTTTTATATATAAACCAAGTAATTCAATTTAGCTGACCGCTAAAAATTTAAGCTGACCTACACTGACCACAAATTTAACTAAGAATACATAAGTTCAGCATTTTTTTGGGTCAGCATTTTATTTATATATCCAGAAATGGGTAATAGGACACTTTATTATTTCACCTATTCTCATCCAAGCGTCATGTTTTAATAAAACCCATGCTTAGGGTTCCATAAGACATGGTGTTGCTCATAAATGTCTATTAATTACACTTTTCCCTGTCCCATTCCATTTTCAACACACAATAATTTATAATAACCTTCAAATACACACAATACAGCTGCCTATGTTTATACAACGAATGCTGCGATCAAGGCGATCAGAACGAACGGTGCGAATTCCCGTCAACTGAATGATTCGGCGAACAATTGTTTTCTTTGAGCAAGTCCGATTTACCGACAAGCAACGGAAAACATTTGGCTCGTTCGGTTCGGCTCGGAGAGACGTCCACACTTGGCGAATTCGGCTTGCGCGTACTGCTTGTTCGGTTCGTTCGGACTAAAATGTTCAAGTGTGGACCCAGCATAAGATAGACACATATACAAATTGTTTAGTTTGTTTTAAAGATAACAATAGTAACAACCTTCATTAATTTTATGTATGTTCTTTTAATTCTTTTACTGTTTCATTATGTTATCATTTAATTAAAATTTACCTAATTTTACTTTGGGGGACAACATGTAACATGCAAGCAAGTTTTTCGTTATACTTATTTTATCTTTTATCTTTAAGCAGAAATATTATTACTAAGCTAAATTAAGCGAATTAAAAAAGGGAATTCGAATATTAAAAATAGTACGTAAACTAGATGTTAGTTTGGGTGTAACACTCCACTGGATTATTTCCCTGTGGAGCAGTTACAACCATGACTACCCGTGAATTGTTGTACTGTATTAGCGACTTAACAATCTGTGCTGCTGTCACATTCAAATTTTCAATAAAAGATGTAAAAATATTTATTTACTGCATTCAGAATTCATATTTAATTTGGATGTAACGCTGCACAGTTACCACTAAAGGTGGGTTTATGCTCAAAAATTTAAGAACAAGGAGTAAGAATAAGCGTAGTGTTAAGAATAATTTTAAGCATAACGATAGAGGCGTTTATGCTGCTAGTTTTAAGGAATAAGGGTAAGAATAAAAGTAGTTATATTATATTTTTAGGTTGGTGAAAAGTTGTTATATTTATTATTCTGATGTTAGTATACACGTTTATAATTAATATAATTAAATTATAATTAATAAAAAAACACAAAGCACTAACCGCACTTGATAAAACAAGATATCCAGCAACACACAAAATAATATTCTGGTTCTCCATGTTGACAATTACAAAGTAGCAATGGTAGCAATGAAAAATATATTTTGAGGTTATATTACGTTTGACTTTGACGTTTGAAATGTTTGTCACGCATGCGAATTTAACAAATAGAACTAAGAATAAGGCGTAAAGATAAAAGTTAACTAACTTTTGCTTACTCCCAATTCTTAAACCTTAAACCTTATTCTTATTCCAGTAGCATAAACCGTCCCATATGTTTATAACCGTTTTAACTATACGACTATTCTTATTCTTAGCTCTTATTCTTAAATTTTGTGAGCATAAACCCACCTTAAGTACTGAATTATTTTTTAAAATGGTGTGTTTAGTGGGTCGCTTAACGCCGAATTTAGGGTTAATGTGGATACACCGGACAAAAGCACCAATTTTTTTTTAGGAACAGGTAAGGCACTTAGCTTTTCATTTTTGATAGGAACCACCTCCTCCGTCGGCCATCTTGGATTTTATAGCGGCCATTTCTAAGTCACTTAGGACCACAAACTTGGTGTCTAAGTATACATAATTGGGGTTAAGGAATACACAAACTTGGTGTCTAAGTATACATAATTGGGGTTAAGGAATACAATTACACAATTTTTGAATGTATCAGACTATTAATTTAATTAATTTCTCAGAGAGAAAAAATTAAAATTTTAGAATTTTAAAAGTTTCTTGTGTTTAATCTCCTTTAATTCTTGAACGGATCAAGATATCGACTTCCGGTTTGCGGCATTGAATTCCTCAGGCATTTTTATGTAAGATACATTGTACTGTTTTTTTAAAGGCCTCTAATAATCCAAAATTTTATTATTTTCTCAGAGAAAAAAGATTAAAATTTTAGAATTTTAAAAGTTTCTTGTGTTTAATCAACTTTAATTCTTGAACGGATCAAGATATCGAATTCCGGTTTGCGGCATTGAATTCCTCAGGCATTTTTATGTAAGATACATTGTACTGTTTTTTAAAGGTCTATAATAATCCAAAATTTAATTATTAAGTCATAATTTTTACATATAATCAGTTAATGCATAAATAAATAGTCTGATACATTCAAAAATTGTGTAGTTGTATTCCTTGACCCCAATTATGTATACTTAAACACCAAGTTTGTGGTCCTAAGTGACTTAGAAGCCGAGATATTGATAATATACCTATATTTCAAAATGGCCGCTATAAAATCCAAGATGGCCGACGGAGGAGGTGGTTCCTATCAAAAATGAAAAGCTAAGTACCTTACCTGTTCCTAAAAAAATATTGGTGCGTTTGTCCGGTGTGTCCACATTATCATGCTAAGCGACCCCACTAGTTTTAGTTTTCCCAAGATTATTTGATCCAGAAGCCGGCAATCGACCATACACTTGCCGACATTGTATTTATTGCCAAACTTGCTTGCTCATTATTTTAATATTAATAAATCCCTGCCCATACATGGATTCTTTGATGATTCTTTCATGTTTTAAAAAAATATCGTGATTTTTATTATTAACAACCGTGGCCGCGACATTTAATTTGTATATTTGAGGAAATTATTAATACATAATATAATCATTAGATCATTTTAAATTTATACAATTATTATTTGAACTAAACTGTCCTCATTATTTTATAATAATAAACAAACTTAATTGAACAGTTCATTAAACAATATTACATAAATGTAAGTGGTTAATATTAGTGCCGTAATCAAAAATTGAACTTAAATGTGCAATTCACCTAAATGTCAATTGATTTTGCATAATTTTAAAGATCCATTTTGTTTTGCAAATAGCATATTACAGTATTTTTACCTTCCGCTTACCTGTAAAGGAAGGTATTGGAATCATGCAAAAAATCGGGTGGTGAAATTTTAGTGGATGAGCACGAATTAGGGTCCTTACAACTCATTTTTGATAGTTTCACGATGATGTCTGTGTGTGTGTGTGTGTGTGTGTGTGTGTGTGTGTGTGTGTGTGTGTGTGTGTGTGTGTGTGTGTGTGTGTGTGTGTGTGTGTGTGTGTGTGTGTGTGTGTGTGTGTGTGTGTGTGTGTGTGTGTGTGTGTGTGTGTGTGTGTGTGTGTGTGTGTGTGTGTGTGTGTGTGTGTGTGTGTGTGTGTGTGTGTGTGTGTGTGTGTGTGTGTGTGTGTGTGTGTGTGTGTGTGTGTGTGTGTGTGTGTGTGTGTGTGTGTGTGTGTGTGTGTGTGTGTGTGTGTGTGTGTGTGTGTGTGTGTGTGTGTGTGTGTGTGTGTGTGTGTGTGTGTGTGTGTGTGTGTGTGTGTGTGTGTGTGTGTGTGTGTGTGTGTGTGTGTGTGTGTGTGTGTGTGTGTGTGTGTGTGTGTGTGTGTGTGTGTGTGTGTGTGTGTGTGTGTGTGTGTGTGTGTGTGTGTGTGTGTGTGTGTGTGTGTGTGTGTGTGTGTGTGTGTGTGTGTGTGTGTGTGTGTGTGTGTGTGTGTGTGTGTGTGTGTGTGTGTGTGTGTGTGTGTGTGTGTGTGTGTGTGTGTGTGTGTGTGTGTGTGTGTGTGTGTGTGTGTGTGTGTGTGTGTGTGTGTGTGTGTGTGTGTGTGTGTGTGTGTGTGTGTGTGTGTGTGTGTGTGTGTGTGTGTGTGTGTGTGTGTGTGTGTGTGTGTGTGTGTGTGTGTGTGTGTGTGTGTGTGTGTGTGTGTGTGTGTGTGTGTGTGTGTGTGTGTGTGTGTGTGTGTGTGTGTGTGTGTGTGTGTGTGTGTGTGTGTGTGTGTGTGTGTGTGTGTGTGTGTGTGTGTGTGTGTGTGTGTGTGTGTGTGTGTGTGTGTGTGTGTGTGTGTGTGTGTGTGTGTGTGTGTGTGTGTGTGTGTGTGTGTGTGTGTGTGTGTGTGTGTGTGTGTGTGTGTGTGTGTGTGTGTGTGTGTGTGTGTGTGTGTGTGTGTGTGTGTGTGTGTGTGTGTGTGTGTGTGTGTGTGTGTGTGTGTGTGTGTGTGTGTGTGTGTGTGTGTGTGTGTGTGTGTGTGTGTGTGTGTGTGTGTGTGTGTGTGTGTGTGTGTGTGTGTGTGTGTGTGTGTGTGTGTGTGTGTGTGTGTGTGTGTGTGTGTGTGTGTGTGTGTGTGTGTGTGTGTGTGTGTGTGTGTGTGTGTGTGTGTGTGTGTGTGTGTGTGTGTGTGTGTGTGTGTGTGTGTGTGTGTGTGTGTGTGTGTGTGTGTGTGTGTGTGTGTGTGTGTGTGTGTGTGTGTGTGTGTGTGTGTGTGTGTGTGTGTGTGTGTGTGTGTGTGTGTGTGTGTGTGTGTGTGTGTGTGTGTGTGTGTGTGTGTGTGTGTGTGTGTGTGTGTGTGTGTGTGTGTGTGTGTGTGTGTGTGTGTGTGTGTGTGTGTGTGTGTGTGTGTGTGTGTGTGTGTGTGTGTGTGTGTGTGTGTGTGTGTGTGTGTGTGTGTGTGTGTGTGTGTGTGTGTGTGTGTGTGTGTGTGTGTGTGTGTGTGTGTGTGTGTGTGTGTGTGTGTGTGTGTGTGTGTGTGTGTGTGTGTGTGTGTGTGTGTGTGTGTGTGTGTGTGTGTGTGTGTGTGTGTGTGTGTGTGTGTGTGTGTGTGTGTGTGTGTGTGTGTGTGTGTGTGTGTGGTCAAGGGTTGTTAGTCGCATAACTCAAATACGAATTACCCGAAAATTTTGATATTTGGTATTTAACATTTGTATATAAATTGGAAGAGCTCCCTAGATTTTGGTACAAATATCTTCATCGGAAGTAATATTTTTTGAAGATTGAAAAGGTTAATTGTCAAAATTGTATATAAATTTGGAAAAATATAGTATTTATTTGTAATGAGAATAAGAGGAAAAGTTATTTGCAACTTACGTTATAAAAAAATTGTCTTTATCTGGTAGCATTAAAGAACTGCAGTAAAATTTAAAAAATAAATTTATCAAATAAAACGTTGATATCTTGTAATCCATGATCGGTTGATTTTTGTTTCTGCGTAAAAAATATTGACAGGTGAGACGGGTGACAAGTTGGCATACTAGCGCTATATAAGTCCTAAGTAAGATATTAAATGTAGTAATTGAACGGAGGATGGCTTCAACACAGCAGAGTTTTCTTGTGAATGAATCTTTTTATTCAGGTGATGCAAATTTCTGTGTTTGAATATTTTAGATTTTTATTTGTATATTTTAAATGGGCACCGGATTGTACGTATACATTTCTGTTTAAAGTCTAGATATGGCGGAAGGTTGTGTGATGGCCACGTCAGTTTTTTTTCTTATAGAAAAATGCAAGATACATGGCCAATGAAACCGGTTAAATACCTACCTCATGCTTTAGGATTGACATGGTACATTTAATATTATTATTAAAATGTTTTATTATTACCAATTTGTAGATTTGTGAAAATATATTCTGTTCTCACTTGAATTTTTAACGATTATTACATGATACTGAAATGAAAAAAAATTATTTTTCGATTTAAAAAAAATCTTTTTGATCTGTATTCAGCATACAAACATCCAAGTAACAGTGTGATAGCTATGTATGAATAATTATTAATAAATCATTAATTTTATTACACTTTACACGAAATAAATTACTATTAAAGCACCTGCATATTGTGATAATTAAAATTACAGTAATAAATTAAATTAATAGTTCGAGTTCACTAAACAATATTGATTTGTACAAAACGTTACAATTTGAACCGCAGCAAATTTATAGCATTCAGTCCAGTAATTTGTGGTTTATCTGGTGCACCTATGCGACGCATTTGATGTTTTTGTGTTTGACAATGTATGAATTAATTCTAATTGAGTAGGAATCAATTTGCGTGAAATTGGAAAATTTTATCGTAGATATAAGAGAGTGCAATAAAATCATTTTAATGAAAATCGCAACAGCCAATGGAAGAATTTATTACTATAAATTATAGTAGCGGAAATTTTTTACTGCTAGCTTAAGGAACCTAACTGTAATAATAATTAATATACCGGGTGTTTCCTGAAACAGGCGCACCCCCCAAAAAATTGTATTTTTAAGTTAATTACTTATATATTATAGGTTTATGAAATACATTATACGTTATACTATTCACTAGTTCGTTCACATCTTGAATTTGCCGCTATTTGTTGGTCACCTTTTTATCAGATACACACAAATAGAATTGAAGGAATTCAAAGAAAATTTCTGTACATTTTAAGTAAAAAATTTCCAGATAGCTGTAACGTATTAACATCTCTACAAAAACGTCGGACATGAATGGATCTAACATTTTTATTTAAATTGCTCAACAATATCATTGACTGTCCAGCATTACTTAATAAAATATCATTCAGAATACCGTCATATTCTACCAGATTGCGATATTTATTTACTGTTTCAAGTTGTAGAACAAACTCAGCCGTCAATGCCCCACTTCTTAGAATGATATCCACTTTTAATAACTTGTCAGTAATGTCTAATTTTCCCGACATATTTAACTGTACATTCAGAACATTTAAGTCTTTTGTTTTTAAGCACTATGCATTTGAAGGTTTTTAAAAATTTCATATGATTTTTTGTTTTTGTTCTTTTGTTTTTTGTTTTGTTTTTCACTCTGTTAATTTAATTTAATTTCGCTTCTTTTAATTTAATATATGTACATGTACATGTATATAAATTTATATTTACCTATATGTAATTGTTTTGACAATTATTATGTAAATATTTTTGTATGGTGATAGTGCTGCACACTGCACAGTTATTGGGACTTGTCCTGTTGTGCGGCCTTCTTCTTATAAATAAATAAATAAAATACATTCAAAGGCGCAATAAACTACATAAATAATGAATTTTTATTACTTCCTGTTTAGCCGGAAGTGACATCAACTTCCTTATTTTAAATAAAAAATAATAATATATAAAATTCTGAATACAAACATGTATAATAAGCTACTTTTTCGTTGTAGATTTCTAAGTAAAATAATAATTAAAATATTACAGAAACAAATCGAATCATTCCTAGTTAGCTATGAAAAAAATGTTAAAACAGATTTTATGATAGTAAGAATGTCAGTTTATTAACAAAAATAAATAATTTAATTAGGAATTGCAATTCAATTATATTATTTATAGTAAATTCTCAAAATTTTATTTATTATTTTACTCAGAAAAAGTAGCTTATTATACATGGTTGTATTCAGAATTTTATGTAGAATCAAAATCTTAAATAATAAACGGGGTGTTCCATTTAAAATAAGTAAGTTGAAGTCACTTCCGGATAAACAGGAAGTAATAAAAATTCATTATTTATGTAGTTTAATGCGCTTTTGAATATAGTTTATAAACCTATAATATAAATGTAATTGACTTCAAAATACAATTTATTTCAGGAAAACGCCATGGAAAATTTGTGTCAAACATTTTTGTTTTGTTTTCGTTATCAGTGCACAGCACACTGCCTGAACAATATTACAATATGTTCTATTTTATGCTGATTTGTGATAACAAATATATGTCGCGTATTTTGAAATAAAAATAATAAATGTAAACTGGCAGCATAATTAAAAACTGTCTGCTTGAATGAAAATATGTAATAATGTTTGCATTTTATCAGAGTTAATAAAATAAATCATGTACCTACATCAGATTTAAATTAAAATTATAAATGGTTCAGACTTCAGAATAAAATAATTACTTTTTGTTTAAAATTTAAAATATATTAATAAATTTTACATAAATCAGATGACATAATTTTCTTCTAACCTATAACTCGCCTATAACGTATAAATTATTACATTGTTGTCTAAATGATATTGATCTATATGTTTCTACATTATTATATTAATCTTATAGGTATCTATATTTCTGAAACCAATTTTGACCAATCCACAACCACAAGTAGATATTTATACACCAAGTGAGATACACATGAATAATAGCAGTTTTTTAATAGTCATTTTTATGCACTTTATCTGCATAAATTTCTACAAATAGTAACAAGCAATAGGCATAAATAATATATCAATAGAATCACTAGAGTTTCTAGATTGTCTTATGCTAAATAAGAATACCTTAAAATTAACATAATTTGCAATAGAAATGAAAGAAGAGGGGACAAAATTCAGCAAATTGCAATGAATTTTATGCAAAATGAACTATTATTACAGACATAATTTTTAGAATAAGGCAATTAGGAGAAATGTATTTTCATTGTGTAGCATAATTTTCATTGTAGGTTACTTCGTTTATTCGAAATTTGTGCAGAAACCATGTGCAAAATGAGCCATGTAAAAGTTTTAAAGTGACGCTGACGTGGCACTAGTCGTTACAGAAAGAAACTTTTTTTAAATCAAATTATGATGTATAATAAGATTTTGACTGTTATCGGGTTAAAAACATAAACATTACAGACTTCGTGTTACGGTTTTTTCACGTTTAAGCGCGCTCTTAAAATGTATTGAGTAATTAAAAAAAAAAATAATTCACTGCGAATAAACAGTTAAGTATTTAAAGTTAATAATTACAAAAATTCGATTCCATGAAAGAACAGAACAATGAAAAAACAGAACACGAAAAAACAGAACATGAAAAAACAGAACATGAAAAAACAGAACATGAAAAAACAGAACAATGAAAAGACAGAACAATGAAAAAACAGAACACTGAAGAAACAGAACAATGAAAAAACAGAACAGTGAAAAAACAGAACACTGAAAAAACAGAACACTGAAAAAACAGAACATTGATAAAACAGAACATGAAAAACCAGAACACATAAACTAATCTATGCTAACAAAAACCTTGTTGAGTCCAACATAACTCCGTTTTTTTGACATAAACTAATCTATGCTAACAAAACCCTTCTTGACTCCAACGGAACTCCGTTTTTTGACATAAACTAATCTATGCTAACAAAACCCTAATTGAGTCCAACAGAATTCCGTTTTCTTAAATAAACTAATCAATACTAACAAAACCCTAATTGAGTCCAACAGAACTCCGTTTTTTTAAAAATAAACTAATCAATACTAACAAAACCCTAATTGAGTCCAACAGAACTCCGTTTTTTTGACATAAACTAATCAAAGCTAACAAAACCCTAATTGAGTCCAACAGAATTCCGTTTTTTTAAATAAACTAATCAATACTAACAAAACCCTAATTGAGTCCAACAGAACTCCGTTTTTTTAAAAATAAACTAATCAATACTAACAAAACCCTAATTGAGTCCAACAGAACTCCGTTTTTTTGACATAAACTAATCAATAATAACAAAACCCTAATTGAGTCCAACAGAACTCCGTTTTTTTAAAAATAAACTAATCAATACTAACAAAACCCTAATTGAGTCCAACAGAACTCCGTTTTTTTGACATAAACTAATCAATAATAACAAAACCCTAATTGAGTCCAACAGAACTCCGTTTTTTTAAAAATAAACTAATCAATACTAACAAAACCCTAATTGAGTCCAACAGAACTCCGTTTTTTTGACATAAACTAATCAAAGCTAACAAATCCCTTCTTGAGTTCTGTTTTGTCATTGTTATTTTTTTTTCATATTCTGTTTTTTCATGTTCTGTTTTATCAATGTTCTGTTTTTTCAGTGTTCTGTTTTTTCACTGTTCTCTTTTTTCATTGTTCTGTTTTTTCAGTGTTCTGTTTTTTCATTGTTCTCTTTTTTCATTGTTCTGTTTTTTCACTGTTCTGTTTTTTCATGTTCTTTTTTTTCATGTTCTGTTTTTTCATGTTCTGTTTTTTCATGTTCTGTTGTTTCATTGTTCTGTTTTGTCCGGTCACCCAAAAATTCATATATCATTAATTTTAATAACTACAGTTTAAAACGTCAAAATTGAATAAAAATATTTAAATATCACTGTCTGTCAACATACTGTCTCTTTTCGTGTCATTACATTTATAAGTCCAGATATAGCGGGAGATTGTGTGCTGGCCACATCAGAATTTTCAGTTTTAAATACTCGGTTTTGGTACAAACTGGGATTGAATTGAACTAATACCCTTTGTTAATAATAACTTTTTATTTGACATTTCCTAGACGATCTCTTGAAACCTAATTAAAATTTTCTTTTCTTATTTGTCATAAATCACTTTAAAATAATGTGATAAAATTAGAAGTATTTACAAATTTTGATTTTGAATAAGTGCGAACTTTGAGCGCTGGTTGGTTAAATTAGCCACTTAATCTGACAAATCTGACTCTAGCTTTACAGTAATCCACTACTTTAAAGTATCTTTTTTTATCTCCCTGTCATATTTTATCTGTGAGATATCTCTCTAGGCCCAATGGACTAAAATTCATCCTCGTAATCCTTATTTACGGTTCTGCGTTAGGCTGGACTGGCCAAATAAAAAAGGGTTTCAGACAAAAGTTGAAAAAATTCCTCTAACTTTTAGGCGAATTGTTTTCTTCAAGATATTCCGAATGCAGGACTTTCCATATGTCTGGAGTAAATTTATAGCTCTGATGTAAAAAGTTAAAGAAGAAATTTTAAAGAAAATGGAGAATACTGGGACAAATGAAATTTTAATTATTCATACATTTAAACGAAGAATCTTTTAGTATATTGTTGAATATTAAATTAGAAACATAATTATTTCGAGAACATACGAAAGGTATATACAGTTTTTAATACAGAATTTTTAAAAATTACAAAAATATATTTTAATATGTCTTCACTAAGAGAACATCTTTTATTGATAATTATTTGAACATAACTTCTAATGGAAAATTGATTTTTCGACTGGATGTTTAATAAAAAGGAATTTTTTTGGAGAAGCAGTCAATTTATTAAACTACAATAACGTTTCGACTTATAATTCAGTCATCAGGGTAAGCAGACTTACAGAATTGGTTATTAAAAATAAAGAATATCATGTAAATTATTTTAAACATGTTTAATTTAAATTATATTATTTATTTTTTTAACTAACCAATTATGAAAATCTGCTTCGCTATTTTGATTGTATGTTTATTAATTTGATTATAATAATAATAATCTTTATTACTTAACAGGTTTACACCCTAAACAAGTAAATGAATACAATAAACAGATTTATACGCTAAAATAGAATAATGCTTATTCAAAAATACTAAATAAATCACAATTTTCATTATAAAGTGTACACATAACAAAAATAGGGGATTTACTTAACGCTACAGTTTTGAAAGGTGGCAAATAAAACGTTTTACGTGAGCGGGATGTAACTCTTGGGATATAAAAAGGAATTTATACAGGGTGTTCATTTTAAGTGGCGCACCATTGCTAACTCGAGAACTATAAGAGCTATACGAAGTTGGTTAAATTAGCAAACAATTTCTATTTTATATGACTACTTTAATGAACGAAAGAAAATTTTTTTTAGACCAGTGGTTCTCAAATGGGGACCTATTTTTTAAATTTACTTATTCGATTCAGTATTTTTTCTGAATTCAACGAGATATTAGTTTTATACCCTTGCATAACAAAAACATATAAAAAACGGAATTGAAAATTATGATAATTTAATTAAAATATGATTAATAGTTAGTGTTATGGAAGAAAACAATTGAATATATTGTTTCATATTAATTGTTAGTGAAAAAGATTCTAGTATACTACACTGATCAGACCAAATAAGGTCGAAACACGTGTCCGTAGTTACCGCCACCTTATACCCTACTGAGTAGTTAGTACCTTGAACTCATACACTCAGTAGCGGTCCTGATCTCTTGATTAAAATCAAATAATCTTTTTCATTATCAAATAACAATTAATATGAAACAAATATTCAATTGTTTTCTTCCATAGCACTCTTGTAACACTCAGATTTTAATTAAATTGTCACAATTTTCAATAGCGTTTTTCTCATGTTTTTGTTATGCCAGAGTATGAAACTTATATCTCGTTGAATTCAGAAAATAGTACTGAATCGAATAAGCGAATAAAAAAATAGTTCCCCATTTGAAATAAGAAAGTTGCACCCCGTAGTTTGAGAACCACTGGTCTAAAAAAAATTTCTTTCGTTCATTAAAGTAGTCATATAAAATAGAAATTGTTTGCTAATTTAACCAACTTCGTAGCTCTTATACTTCTCGAGATAGCAATGGTGCGCTACTTAAAATGAACACCCTGTATGTTTTGTTTTGCACCCTGATGAAGACTGAATTTCTGTCGAAAAGTTGGCGTATTATTGGATTTTAATAAATTGACTGCTTCTCCAAAAATCTGATGGGGCCAGCACACGACCTCTCGTCTAATTCTGCTCATTCTACTAATCTAATAAATAATTATTTACATATCAAATTTAATAGTTACATGTTCATGTAATACGTAAAAGATAATGTAAACCAAGATGTCAAAAAATGTAACTGTCATGAAAATTCAAATTTTGTGTAGATACTGAAATTTCAAAAAACTAGAATATTAATTCTACTTTATTTTATTGTTAAATATACCAGACTCAACAAATTGTATTGAAAATTACCTGTACCCAAAGATAACTTGGTTTTAATTGCAAAAATTGTCATAAAAATAATGTACCAATTTATTTAAGAAAAACTATATCAAGTTTCAGGTATGCAGATTTCTACCAAAATATTATTCGATGTTGAGATACTAACTAAAATCTTATATATGAAATTTTGGTTATTAAAGGTTTGATACTTTTTAAGTTATCGTCCATACATCCATACGGCCACACATCCATACATCCATACGCACACACACAGACACAGACATTATCGTAAAAATAGTTAATTCGTATTCTAGAGACCCTTAAACGTGCTTATCTACTAAAAACTAATACTCGAAAATTTTGACACATTACAATACCTCTCTTATAGAATATGAGACGAGAGGTAAAAATATAACTTTTATGGCCATTTGCACGAGTTCGGGTTAAAACTGATGGTTAGCTGACAATAGGTTAACCTTAACTACTGGTTAAATTTTATTTGCATTGCACAGCATAATTTTAGGTCATAGTTAAGTAAATCTATAAATATTAGAACTATTTATTTTAGATCAAAAAATGATTGATATTCTAGTGATGTTTTAAAGAAATACCTATAGTGAATTTTGCAATATTTTTTATGTGTAGCTGTTAGAATCGTTTTATTCTGTCGGAATTCTGTATACAAATACAAAATGTTATCAATTTTAAATATAATTCAGTTTGGTTTGACATATAATTATTGACAGATGAAAATGACATTTCTATAACAAGTAAGTTTATGAGTTTATATAATTGCAATAATTTATCTACAATGTTATATGATGTCATAGCAATATTCTATAATTGATTATGGTGCTACTTTAGAGAAAAAAAGTTATAAAGAAATAGTGTAAAATTTGGCATAAAATTCGTAGCAAAAAGGACAAACAATAATAGCGATGGACATTTAATTTGAACATATTTAATGTGCATAACATTATTTTGTTATCATTATTGTGTGTATCAATATAAGAGAGTTTTTTTTATAAGTAAACATAGGGCATGTCATTACCATAGTTACAGTGTTACAGAATGACAGCAATGCATTAGAGCGTTTTTTTTATCAGTAAACATAGGGATAATTAACATACGAAAATAAATATGAAATATAAATTAAAGAAATGATAAATTATTTATTTATGTTTTCTACACTTAAGAACCAGGTAGATACATATTAAACTAATGAGAATTTAAGAACTAGGTAGACACTTAAAAAATAATGTATACAATGGTGACAGAATGAATGTTGAACAATTAAAAAATCGAATTAGTGCTGCTTCCCAAAATATTACTCCCCAGCAAATGCTGTAAATTATTTTTTAATCGTTTAGGATATTGTTTAGAAGTTAATGGTTCCAATTTTGAGCATTTAATTCGTTTAAAAAAATTCTCATTAGTTTAATGTAGGTATCTACCTAGTTCTTAAGTGTAGAAAATATAAATAAATAATTTATCATTTCTTTAATTTATATTTCATATTTATTTTAGTATGTAATTATCCCTATGTTTACTGATAAAAAATCTGACGTGGACACCACATGACTTCCTTGTACGCCTTGTGTGTTCATACTTTTCTTAATAACTAAAATGTAGAATAATATAAAAAATTCTTTTAACATATTATACTAGTATACTCACAAATATATTTTAGTCATTTTATTTAAACTGCAGAAGAAGATATAAAGCATATTTTACTATTGTCACTGTCATGTCATAATCATTTAAATTTTACGTAGTAACAAATGTTAATCGATCATGGACTACAAGATAAAGAAATACTAAATAAAAAATATATACTTTAATTATTCCTAAATGATACCAGATACAAAAATATTTATAAAATACCGATTTTAGGTAATAATCACATAATCTTTCATTTAAAATAAAAAAATTTGTGTTAAATTAAATATTTATCGAAATATTTTTAAAAAGTACTACTTCCGGTTTATAGATTGAAACCAAAAATAGGAGGTGCACAACTAGATGCTGTAACAGTCCTAAATACAAAATTTCAATTTTCTACGTCTAACCGTATTTGAGTTATGCGACACACATACGTCCGTCCGTCCGTACGTACGTACGTACGTACGTACGTACGTACGTACGTACGTACAGACGTCACGTCGAAACTAGTCATAATGGATTCAGAAAAGGTCAAAACGGATATTTCCGTCAAAATCTGAGAACCGAAATTTTTCGCGATTACAATACTTCCTTACTTCGTACAAGGAAGTAAAAAGACGCTCCAATACATTGCTGTCATTCTGTAACATTGTAACTATGGTAATGACATGCCCTATGTTTACTAATAAAAAAAACTCCCGGTATAAGATACTTCAGTTCAGTCTAAAACTAATTTGTTAAACGTAATCTAGCAAATAAAATCATAAATATGCTTAGCTCATTTTATCTATTTGTTCTGGTCCTGGTAATCTGCGCAATATAAGTAAAAAATATCAAATATCTCGACATTATCGTCGAAATTTGTAGGTTAACTTCGAGTTATTCACTTAAACCCTACAGAATCCACTAGTTAAAATTAACTAAAAATTAGACTGTTTAACCACTAGTTAATAACCTGTGCAACGAAGTTTACAACATAACCAACACTTTAACTACAGGTTAGCGCTAAACCGAAGTGGTGCAAATGGCCATTAATAATTTAGTTTAGTTTAGTTGTTCGTTAAATTTATTTTAATAGTAATTAAAATGAACCGGGACCGTAAATTTTTCGAATTTCTGAAAAAAATATTTAAAATTCGTAAACAGTTTATAATCAAAAGTAATGTCTCGAAGTTATGATTCAGTTGTAATTATTTATGAACAATATAATGAAATGTTTCTATCCTGCAATTACGCGGATTAAACTTGACTCTTTTGTTTGTGGGTTCGTACAAAGGTCCTCAGCTTACAAAATGGCGTCGTTGCTCTTTTGTACGTCGTTCTACGGCTTGTGGTTGCAGGTGATCTGCTGAGGCTTTAGTTCTGTAACTGGGACAAGTTCTCTACTTTACCGACTTTCATTCGAACTGGAAAAGCGAAACCACAAACAGCAAAAACACCTTAACGGAATTTAAATTCAGGATATAAAATAGTAGGTGTAGTTTTTTGTGGACGGGGCAACAGAAGAGAGCCAGACACAAAAAGGAAAATAAGAAGATTACAAATAAATATCAAGACACTTTTGAAAGCAAATCGTTTTATAGAAAAATAAATTTTTTCAAAATCGGCATGAAAATCGTCATTTCCAGACTAATTTGCGGCATGAAAGTAAGATTTTCATGACTAGGCATGAAAATAAAATTTTCATTTTTACTTTCAACTTTGTTTACTTGTCATGACAACTTTTTCTAAAATTTGTGACAGCTCTGATGATTTGTCACAGCTCTGATGATTTATGCAAACCTAATTTTTTTTATAATTTTAAGCTTAATTGCCGATTTAAAAAAAAATAGAATACATCACGCGTCATAAAAATGTCTGCTTGACTCGGAGGCTTTGAAGAAATGCTCTGACGCTGCGCATCCTCGCATTCTTCAAACGCCTCCTCGTCTGCAATGAAACATTGCAGTGACTTGTAATGTAATATACTATAGTTTGACTATTGTCATTTTGTGACATTTGAAATTCGAGATTAAATATGCATTTTTACCTCTCGCCACTCAAATCTGTAAGAGAGGTATTGTAATCATGCTAAAATTTCGATAGTGAGTTTTCAATGGATAAGCACGTTTTGAGGTCCCTAGAACACGATTTTGATAATTTCACGATGATGTCTGTATGTGTGTGTGTCTGTGTGTCAGGATGGATAACGATAACTCAAATACCACTGAATAAAAAAATTTGAAATTTTGTATATAATATTCTGACACCCTAGATTAGATCTGATTAGATTTTGGTGTTGATCGTGCTACCGCAAGTGGTAGTTTCTTGAAGATCTGAAGAGTTTTTCTAGAATATCCTCAAAATTTATGAATTAATAGGAATTTTTTAAATAATATTGTATACTAAATGTTACTGTCTACAATATGTATTCAAAACATTGTTTCTATCTAGCACCATTTTCCAATTACAAGAAATTAAAAATTCTACAAATTTGTTATAATTTTGATTTATCTGCCTACCTATGAAAACAAAAAATAAAATATTTGAGTGTTAATGTCATATAAATTTTTGACTTTTTGACAAATTAAAATGGAAAATATGAAAGTTATTTATTATTTATAAGGTCATAATAAATTTTAATAATATTATAAAAACTACAATTGCCGAATTCCCTTCTACAATGGTATATTATTTGTGAGTAAGTACCTTCATACACACTCAGTAAAATAGTAGAATATGGCGAGAGGTCATGTGTTGGCCACATCGGATTTTTTAATTTTATTCATTCATATTAAGCGGCCCGTCTACGTTTTTCCCGAAATCCTAGAATATTCCCGATTTTACTTTTTTCTATTCCACTGTACGGCTGCCTAAAACCAGCCCAAAACTCGTACTTTACCGCATCTTACAATGCAATATCATTTTGAAGAAAAATACTGTAAAAGTGTTTTCGTTGCGAGTAAACTGTTAGTTTACTATTGACTTCAGGATAATGTTTTTATAAACATTTAATAGAGAAAGATGGAACTACAGATGTGTCTTTATAAAGTTTCAAAAATAAATTTCTATCAGTAGATATAACCGTTTAAAGCCCTGTTCGCACGAGGATTCTACCAAGATTCTGAATCCTGGAAAAGAAGAAGTATTCTTCTTTCTAGTGATAATTACGTGGTTTTGAAGCAATTCTTCTTTTCCAAGACTCATTGAAGATTCAATTTAGCGGCGCCGCAATTTAACAGATAATTCTCACTAGAAAGAAAAAACTTCTTTTCCGGGATTCAGAATCTTGTTAACATCTTTAAAGAATCCTCGTGCGAACAGGGAACAAATTGGAACATTTTCGGCATTTTTATAATAATGTACAATTTTTACTTCCTTGTACGGAGTAATAAGGAAGTATTGTAATCGTGAAAAATTTCGGTTCTCAGATTTTTACGGAAATATCCGTTTTGACCTTTTCTGAATCCATTATGACTAGTTTCGTCGTGACGTCTGTACGTACGTACGTACGTACGTACGTCTGTACGTATGTATGTCGCATAACTCAAATTCGGTTAGACGTAGAAAGTTGAAATTTTGTATTTAGGACTGTTATAGCATCTAGTTGTGCACCTCCTATTTTTGGTTTCAATCTACAAACCGGAAGTACTAAATTTAAAAAAAATTTCGATAAATATTTAATTTAAGACAATTTTTTTTATTTTAACTGAAAGATTATGTGATTATTACCTACAATCGGTATTTTATAAATATTTTTGTATCTGGTATCATTTAAGAATAATTAAAGTATATATTTTTAATTTAGTATTTCGGTATCTTGTAGTCAATGATCGATTAACATTTGTTACTATGTAAAATTTAAATGATTATGACATGACAGTGACAATAGTAAAATATGCTTTATATCTTCTTCTGCAGTTTAAATAAAATGACTAAAATATATTTGTGAGTATACTAGTATAATAAGTAAAAAGAATTTTTTATATTATTCTACATTTTAGTTATTAAGAAAAGTATGAACAAACAAGACCTACAAGGAAGTCATGTGGTGTCCACGTCAGATTTTTTAATGTAAATTTTATATAATCCTTGTTGAAATCCAATTGTACCTACTGGCCACAAAACACTCGCTACGTTAGTACGTTTTGTACTGATTTTTAGGAGGTAGACGAGCCTCTCAATAATAAATGCATTTGTAAATTGTACACGTTGCTAAATGACAGCTTTCAGAGTCAAACTAACTAATATTTCTAAAGAACAATTTGCTTTTAACAATAAATTACTGTCTAGATTACAAAAATTTAGAAAAATCGTTAAAACTTCAACCTCTTGTATTTTGTTAACCAGAAGGAATAGCACCTATGTTCAACGACATTTTTTTGCTTAAAATGACTCAAGAATAAGCTGTTAAAGTTTGTTACACTCCCCCTGAAACACCCTGTATAGAAATGAAAGTTTTATTTATTTTTACTTCCTTGTACGAAGTAAGGAAGTATTGTAATCGCGAAAAATTTCGGTTCTCAGATTTTGACGGAAATATTCGTTTTGACCTTTTCTGAATCCATTATGACTAGTTTCGACGTGACGTCTGTACGTACGTACGTACGTACGTACGTACGGACGGACGGACGTATGTGTGTCGCATAACTCAAATACGGTTAGACGTAGAAAGTTGAAATTTTGTATTTAGGACTGTTATAGCATCTAGTTGTGCACCTCCTATTTTTGGTTTCAGTCTACAAACCGGAAGTAGTACTTTTTAAAAATATTTCGATAAATATTTAATTTTAGACAATTTTTTTTATTTTAAATGAAAGATTATGTGATTATTACCTACAATCGGTATTTTATAAATATTTTTGTATCTGCTATCATTTAAAAATAATTAAAGTATATATTTATAATTTATAGTATTTCGGTATCTTGTAGTCCATGATCGATTAACATTTGTTACTACGTAAAATTTAAATGATTATGACATGACAGTGACAATAGTAAAATATGCTTTATATCTTCTTCTGCAGTTTAAATAAAATGACTAAAATATATTTGTGAGTATACTAGTATAATAAGTTAAAAGAATTTTTAATATTATTATACATTTTAGTTATTAAGAAAAGTATGAACACACAAGGCGTACAAGGAAGTCATGTGGTGTCCACGTCAGATTTTTTGTTTTTACTTCCTTGTACGGAGTAATAAGGAAGTATTGTAATCGCGAAAAATTTCGGTTTTCAGATTTTGATGGAAATATCCGTTTTGACCTTTTCTGAATCCATTATGACTAGTTTCGTCGTGACGTCTGTACGTACGTGCGTACGTGCGTACGGACGTGCGTGCGTACGGACGTATGTGTGTCGCATAACTCAAATACGGTTAGATGTAGAAAGTTGAAATTTTGTATTTAGGACTGTTATAGCATCTAGTTGTGCACCTCCTATTTTTGGTTTCAATCTACAAACCGGAAGTAGTAAATTTAAAAAAAAATTGATAAATAATTAATTTTAGGCAATTTTTTTTATTTTAAATGAAAGATTATGTGATTATTATCTACAATCGGTATTTTATAAATTTTCCTGTATCTTCTATCATTTAAGAATAATTAAAGTATATACTTATAATTTAGTATTTCGGTATCTTGTAGTCCATGATCGATTAACATTTGTTACTACGTAAAATTTAAATGATTATGACATGACAGTGACAATAGTAAAATATCGTTTATATCTTCTTCTGCAGTTTAAATAAAATGACTAAAATATATTTGTGAGTATACTAGTATAATAAGTTAAAAGAATTTTTTATATTATTCTACATTTTAGTTATTAAGAAAAGTATGAACAAACAAGGCGTACAAGGAAGTCATGTGGTGTCCACGTCAGATTTTTTATTTATATAATTAGAATTATTCATTTTGTGTAATATAAAATAATGACAATAATGAAAATTAATTTTCTTCTGTACTGTAGTTGTTATTTTGTATTATTTTTAATGGCAAGCTTCCAATTCTTAATGAAAAACATAACTGGCAATCTTTCATCTACAAATATTAATCAGCAAAACATAAATATTGTCAGCTCTTGAATTATTAGATATTTTTTCTTAGCCCAAATATACAACAAAAAAGTACAAAATCTCCACAAACAACCATGGGTAACCGCACACACGTTCAAATATACATCAATATCGGTGCTCACAGCATGTGAGGCTGCTACACCCAAGAGGATACAAAGTAAACTATCAAGATACAAATTGTGTTGCGTCAATTTAAACCACAATAAAATCTTGCTCACTCAATTCTTCTTGCAAACGTGACCAGTAAACATGTAAATATATTCTCAATGTAAGCTATCTTGTATGTCATGTATGTATGTACGTTTTGTGTACTGTCTGGTCAGAGTTCTACGTCATAATAGCGCTATTTTATTAGGAGGACAAAGGAAATAGCGTCGTTAATAAGGATGTTGCTAGCTTGGTGATAAGTTGAGAGGAAATTTCACGCGCTTTTGAAAAGAGTCTCGTGATATTATCATAACATTATTCAACTTGAGTGTGGCAGCCTCACATGCTGTGGATCGTTGGTACAGATATACAGGCTGAGTCACAATTTCGTGCATTTTTTTCACAATTTGCAATTTAGTTTACATGTTTTTTAATCGAACAGTTTTGGGTAACTGTTTTTAAATGGTATTCTTAAGTTAACTATTCTTGCCATTGCATAATTAATTAAAATTTAATTTTATTCCATTCATAGTTTGTTAATCAGACGTTCAGGGTACAATCAACAATCCAGTGCTGCTTGCGAAAACTTACGAATTTTCTAAAAATTATTTTTGTTCCATAACAGGGACGTAACTAGGGGTGGGCCTGGGTGGTCCCGGGCCCACCCTGTAAAGTCTTGGCACACCCAGTGGCCCACCCAAAAATATTACAATATTTTTACATTAGTTTACAGAAGAAATACCTAAATTTAAAATATATAATAATGCCTTACATATACTAGGGAAGAAATATAGAAGTTAGGCCAGTCATTCTGGATGATATTTACATTGGGTACATGAAGTTCTCCTGCAGTCAATGAAAGTTGTACCCATCGATAGAATAAAGTCCTCTGACTAACATATTGATTTGTTTCCGCGTCAAAATATCAGCAACATTTATTATTAATAAAAAACTAACGACGAATCTCGTCGGCTGCACTTTAACGCGCTATAAGTCCGGTATTTCACTGCTGACCGCGAGAATAAAATTATTACCGTGTAGGGCAGGAAATTTCCCACAAAATACACCCATATTTCAACCCCCAAACATGCCCGGATATTTTTAAATAAATTATAAAGGCATTTAATTTATATCGGGAGTTATTTTGATTAGTAAACATAGGGCATGTCATTACCATAGTTACAGTGTTACAGAATGACAGCAATGTATTAAAGCTGATCGTTTGACGAATCGCAAAAAATGCTTTTATAATATATTTTAAAATATCCGGGCATGTTTGGAGGTTGAAATGTGGTTTTATTTTGTAGAAAATTTCCTTCCCTACGATAATAATTTTATTCTCGCGATCAACAGTAAAATACCGGACTTATAGCGCGTTAAAGTGCCGTCGACACAATTCGTCGTTAGTTTTTTATTAATAATTAATGTTGCTGATATTTTGACGCGGAAACAAATCAATATGTTAATCAGGGGACTTTACTCTATCGTTTAGTACAAGTTTCATCGGCTGCAAGAGAACTTCATGTACAAAATCTAAAATGACTGGACTAAGTAGGTACCTACTTAATTGAGGCAAAATAATCTTTATGAATATGAATAGCGGATGGATATAGATTTATTTCTGGTTAATGTTGTATTTTTTAATAGAATGTATTAACTTGTCAGTTTGAGTGCAATATTTATCTATAAATATCATATTCTAATTGGGTTTACTGTTTTTCTTATGAAATTTATTTCTTGGAGAAATAAGTCAAATTCCTTTAGCAATGAAAAAAAATTTCGCCTCACTTCGCTTGGCATACTCCTATATTTTTCAAAACAAAAATTTTACTATGAAAAGTGTGGCTCACTTTAATTTTTTACTGGCCCACCCTCGACCCACCTAAAATAAAATCCTAGTTACGTCCCTGTTCCACAAATGCCATAAAATATATGCACGAAGTTGTGAATCACCTGTATAATGAATGTATCATAATTTCAAGTAAATACAGGGTGTTACAGTATACAGATTGATATGCTGATTACGAATCAAAAATTATTTTTGTGGTCAAAAAGTAATGTAGAATCTTCCATTTAATTTGTATTTGCAGTTCTGGAACAGCCTGTATAATCGAGCTACTACAGTATACTAGTACTTTAGTGTTAGTGTTAGTGTTCATGTCTCTATTAACTATTGGCAGCTATCCAGTACGCGTTTACCATTAAATTTAAACAATTTCGATCCGATAATCCATTACCTAGTGTCTGTAATGACACAAAACCAATAACCGATGTAAATGGTTGTAAAGAGCATAAATAGAAAACTAACACCGACATTTTAAATTTTGCTATGTTTAAATATGTTAAAGGATAGATACATTTAAAATTATATTTTTCAAAATTCGCAAAATAAATTGCACTCTAATAGTATATTGTGTTATTAGGATTAAAAGTGATACTTTGTTTGATGAGCAATTATTTTACATTTGCGAGGCGAAGCGTAGCGAAGCCGAGCGGATGCAAAAATTGCGAATTAAACAAAGGCACTTTTAATCCAAATAACACATACTATTTTTTCTTCGACCAAGAAAATTACATTTTAAGTTATTGAAATATTTTATTGAAATATGATTAAAACTAAGAAGGTAGCTTTGCTTAACTTTTGTTTTGTTTACAAATTTTATTGTTCTGTCAAACTAAAATAAATCAAGAGTTTTTCTTGAATTATGCTGCTGATAATACATACCTGATGATTAAAGTAAGTGTTTAAATATGAGGAATGAGAATACATATTATTAATTTTTATAGATTGTTGTAATACTGGAAATTTCGGGTGCATGCCGTTGCGATGAATTGGTACGTTTAAAGATTGATGTTATTGAAGACGTCAAATCAGCTTTACTGGTAAACATACAAGCTCAAGTAATATTACGCTCCCAAGATTCTAGTACCATGTACCATTAACGGATATTGTTAGACTACCAAAAATGTTAATACTGTTGAAACTTCTGGCTTGTTCAATTTTTATCAAAGTTGCTCAAGCTGTACTTTTAATATCACTGTGAATAAGTAATAAATTTGTAAATTAATATTAAACCTAAGTACTAAAATAAAGATGTTTTGAAATCACATTAATAATTTCTTTTTGTTTGGTTTGATTAAATTAACAAAAAAAAAACATTCAATATCTACAGAATACAGATATACAGAATCTACTTTTAAGCTTAGGATTAAAAGTACTTTTAAGCCTAGGATTTTTTTATTAATAACAAAAACGTCAACTTTTAATACTAAAAACAGTATTAAAAGAACCAACTTTTAAGACGGTTGAAGAAAAATGGTACATTTTTAGTACAGCTTGTTTTATCACCTTGAAGCAATAAATTAGTTACCTTGCGCTGAGTTATGCGCGAAAAACCTAGAAATGCACTTTTTTCAAACACTCATAACTTTGTGTAAAATCAACGTAGCAACTTCGTTCTTTGAGTCCTGTACAGGCAATTAAACAAATTTTAGTGCCCTTTTAATTAATCGAATCGAAAAAAAAATGTTCAACTCTGTACACATCGTCCAACTTGGACATTTTTTCGATTTAAAAGCATTTTTTTCAGAGGGGTGCTGGAGGGGGGCGAAAGGGGTGACGCTAAAGTTCGCATGCATGACTTTAAAGTAGACACTTCAAAATTTTTCGACCTCGAAGATTCATCGAAATCGACTGAAAATACGCCGAGTTATAACGATTTGAAAAATAAAAATAGTATAGTAAAGCGGGAGGTCATGTGTTGGCCACATCGGATTTTTTAAATTCTTGATCGGTGTAGTAGGTATGTATAGGTACATAATTTAGTATCTGTCACGTAATATTTTGTTCTGATCTTGTGAACCATGCTGTATATATATATATATATATATATATATATATATATATATATATATATATATATATATATATATATATATATATATTTCTCATTTAATTAGTATATTCTAAATTCTAACGAATAAATTATTCGTTTGTGGAATGATTTGGCAACCCTGTTTTCAGTTCTATGCAGCGGGTATTATATTCTTATGTATGTAAGTTTCTCAGACGGAATGAAACTTTTCCAATATCGCTTACTTGAGAGAAGCTTTCTTACTTTTATTGAAATATAAATCCGCTTACAGCACAGCGCTTTCTAGGCCTCCAGTCCTGCCGCACGAGATCTGGCAACACTGCAAGCAAAGATGACAGCGAGGTTGCCAAATCATCTTACGTTCATATAATTTACATTTGCGGATGTTGTTTTGATCCACTCAGGTACACATAACGTATACGACTTGTGTTCTTAACTACCTTTAAAATAAATGTAAAAATTACTGACGGTGGTATCAAATTTCAGCGATTAAAATGGTTATACATTTCAAATTATAAAAAATAGTTATTTGTTTAACTAGGCAAAAAATATTAGATTTGCTGCCGCGGCTAGAGTTTCATTGACGAGGCGCAGCCGAGGGTAGGAATCTAGCTTAGGCAGCAAATCTGTATTTTTTGCCATGTTAAACACATTATTTTTTCGGCGATTGTTATTAATTAATATTAATTAATTTAGTGATTATTTTAAATATATTGATAGGTTTCGCAATCAAATTATGTTGCTATACGTATGTTGATAGTTGCTATGAAAAAACAAAATAGGTTAGGTATGTTGATGGGTTTTATAAATGTCAAATTTGTTGATTCACCATAGTAACAATAACTTTTGCTGCCTAGGCTTTTTTTACTATTTTTGTTGCCAAGGCAGCAAAAGTGATACTTTGCTGACTGTCAGCTGTCAATAAAACAGCACTTTTGATGTCAATCGCCGCAAAAATTAAATTTTGCGTTAAAAGGTACGAAATATGCAGTAATATGCATTTGTAATAAATAAAGGTATGTAAAAAATATTGAAATATGCAAAATATGCAAAAAATAATACCACAATAATAATCTATTTTTGTATGAAATGTAAACATTTGTAAAAAATCTGACGTGGGCACCACATGACTTCCTTGTACGCCTTGTGTGTTCATACTTTTCTTAATAACTAAAATGTAGAATAATATAAAAAATTCTTTTAACTTATTATATTAGTATACTCACAAATATATTTTAGTCATTTTATTTAAACTGCAGAAGAAGATATAAAGCTTATTTTACTATTGTCACTGTCATGTCATAATCATTTAAATTTTACGTAGTAACAAATGTTAAACGATCAGGAAGTACAAGATACCGAAATACTAAATTATAAGTATATACTTTAATTATTCTTAAATGATAGAAGATACAGAAAAATTTATAAAATACCGATTGTAGATAATAATCACATAATCTTTCATTTAAAATAAAAAAAATTGTCTAAAATTTATTATTTATCAAAATATTTTTAAAAAGTACTACTTCCGGTTTATAGATTGAAACCAAAAATAGGAGGTGCACAACTAGATGCTATAACAGTCCTAAATACAATTTCAGCTTTCTACGTCTAACCGTATTTGAGTTATGCGACACACATACGTCCGTACATACGTACGTACATACGTACGTACATACATACGTACGTACAGACGTCACGACGAAACTAGTCATAATGGATTCAGAAAAGGTCAAAACGGATATTTCCATCAAAATCTGAAAACCGAAATTTTTCGGGATTACAATACTTCCTTATTACTCCGTACAAGGAAGTAAAAAGACCAACAATAATACAATAAAGCAAATGCATTACTAGGTAACTTCATTAATAAATATATACCTGTCATTTGACAATTTTATTGAATAACATTGATTGAGAAATAGTATGAAATAAAATATTGTAAAAATGTCACAAGTAATTTCGACTTCCATCATCATCCTGTTGAATAATAGCCTACATTATGTGCTCGTGAAAATAATATACAATTAAAGCAATAAAATAATCTCTCTCTAAGGACAAGTTTTCTGATTGTCTACAAATAGATAACTTTTTCAGATGTAATTTCGCGAACTGGGTTAATCCAATACTAGTTTTTACCAAGATACACTTCAGAAATATTAATTATGTTTGACATTTCTAAGAAGTTGAGTTAATAATTTAATTGTAACGACTATGCAATTATAAAGAAAATAAAAGGTTGGGTTAAATTTTAATGCAGTTATGGCAGACTGCATCAGGGGTTTCATAATTTATTAGAGTGCATTTTTAGCGACCAATAAATCGATTCTATAGTTTAACTGCACGAAAATACACTCCCTCCCCTAACAAGTATGCATGAGTTGACGCCTGGTAACCGCACACACGATAAATACAGGATGATTCGTAAAAAGATTCTTTTTTTTTTACAAAAGTTGAAATAAAATTTAAAATAGTAAAATGTATTTTATATTTATTAAAAACTGCGCAATACATTTTTTACAATCTCAAATGAAATCAGCAATGGCAACATTATGGAACCGAATAAAAAAATTAGAATAATCGTCCTGTAAGGACAATCAAGAAATTGTGAAAAAGACTACAAAATATTTGAAACTTTTTTCTCCAAGAAAGTATGTTTAGGACTTGTAGATGCTATGTCACAACAAATTAAAGCAGTTGTAAAGATAAAGGTGGAGTTACACAGTGGTCAAGTCGTTTATAGTAATTAAAGCAAACAACACAAATATTTGTCAGCTTTAGTATAACTTTAATATAATTTTAAGTTAAATAAACTTTAAATATAACTTAGATAATATAGCATACAGCTGGTAATTTTTTATTGTTTTCTCTAATAATTATAAACGACTTTGCCACTGTGCAATTCCACCTTTCCTTTATTTTTACAAGTGCTTCAGTTCGTTTTGCCATAGCACCTACAAGTCCTAAACATACAGTCCTGGAGAAAAAAATCCCAAATATTCTGCAGTCATTTTCACAATTTGTTGATTGTCCTTGCAGGACGATTAATCTAATTTTTTTTTATTCGGTTTCATAATGTTTCCATTGCTGATTTCATTTGAGATTGTATAAAATGTATTGCAGTTTTTAATAAATATATGATACATTACATTTTACTTCTATTTTAAATTTTATTTCAACTTTTGTAGAAAAAAACTATTTTTTTTGGAGTTGGAGTAAGTTGGAAACTTAAAAATTATTTCAGTTTCGTAATAAGTGAGTTGTGAATCAGCCTGTATTTTTATACAGATGACTCACAGTATGTGAGGCTGCCACACCCAAGCTGGGTAAAAGGTGTAATAGATATGCTTCATATACTTGTACCTATTAATATATTTTTTTGTAATATCGTTGTTGGAAAGTTTACGCTTAAAGTAAACTGTTTCAAATTTTTTACAGAATCTTTTTCTTCTCGTCTGGTAACAAGTTTGTAAACTAATAAAAAATCCAATACACTGTGTACGTAAAGATTAAGTTTCTTGCTTTAAACACAAAGTGCGAAGAAGAATACCAAACAAGCCTTTTATACAGGGATGTCTTAATGCCTGTATATTTTTATTTTTTGTCTTTGGCCAAGGAATTTGAAGTAAAAAGTATTTAAAAATGACGTTTTTTGTCATTATTTGATATGACTTTTTTCGGTTTTCGGAAAAATTAAAAAGCAAGAAGCCTACTGTAACAGCTAACCTTCCTTTTTCGAATAATTTTTAAAAATAGTTATTACGGAAATACTGAGCCCTATGTGTACAGTATTTTTCAACTTCAAAATGACATTGCATAGCTAGGATGCGGCAAAGTACGAGTTTCGGGCTGGATGCTGCCCAGTGAGGAAAAGAGTGGAATGGAAATAAAAGTTAAATCGAGAGTATTCTAGTAATTCGGTAAAAATGTAAACGACCCGCTTAATAACTCGGCATCAAAAAAAAAGCCCCACTTGAAATTGTGAAAAAATCAACAAATTTCAAACCGCTATAACTCAGGGAATTTTCGATGGATTTCGATGAACTTTCGACTCCAAGAAAGTTCAAAGTGTCTACTTTAAGGACATTTATTCAATTTTTGTTATAACCCTCTATGCACCCCCCTGCAAGCCCCCTATGAAAAAAAAGTGTTTTCAGGGGAAAGTTTTTTCAACTTTGATGATGTGCACGGACTAGAATTTTTTTTTGACCCGATCTGCCTACATGACAATAAAATTCAATCAATTCTCTGTAAAAAAACGAAGGTCCTACGATGATTGGATAAAAAGTTATGCGAGTTTGAAAATTAAGTTGCATTTTGAGGTTTTAGAGTCATTAATCGCCATTTGTTGATCAATTCAGACGTACCTTAATTTTCAAACTCGCATAACTTTTTATCCAATCATCGTAGGAACTTCGTTTTTCGAAAAATTTACAGAGAATTGATTGAATTTTATTGTCATGTAGACAGATCGAGTCAAAAAAATTTTTCTAGTCCGTGCACATCATCAAAGTTGAAAAAATTTTCAACTGAAAACACTTTTTTTTTCATAGAGGGGTTGCAGGGGTGCAGAGAGGGTTATAACAAAAATTGAATAGATGTCCTTAAAGTAGACACTTTGAACTTTCTTGGAGTCGAAAGTTCATCGAAATCCATCGAAAACTCGCTGAGATAGCGGTTTGAAATTTGTTGATTTTTTCACAATTTCAAGTGGGGCTTTTTTTTGACGCCGAGGTATATTAATTTTACAATATACCTTGAACGCATGTATATTCGAAGTTGATACATTTTGTATGTGTGAAACATTTTGGAAAGTGTAATGTAAAACTCTCCTCTATTGTTGAAAAGCTCGACATAAAAATTCTTTTAGTATTTTTTACGCAGGTTTATTGTTCAATTTTGGCAACAATTCCCCGTTTTGCACAGTTGAGCGGGAGCCAGATTAACTAGGATTTTTATTTACAAGCAGTTGGTACTTTGTTGTTTGTAAATAAAAGTGATTAAGTGAGCTAGGGGAATTGCATTTCACACGGTTTTATTGCGCTGTATACTACAACTACCCAACATTAAAATTTCCTCTACAAAGAATTTTGCAGAGTGATATTCAAGTTTAAATATGCATCACGCGTTCTGCCCCACTTGGGTGGGGCAGCCTCACATTCTATGAGACGTTGATATATTCACAACATAGTGAATAATTATTTTTTTCCAAATTCGTAAATTTAAGAGCAGTTTTCGCAATTAGGTACAGTTAAACTGCAATGTGTATCTGACTGGCTTCGAACCTGAGTTATCAAGACCACAGGCGGTCACATAACACTCTCAGCTATCTCCTACGGAATTGTGACTTGTTTTCATACAAAATGGCTGTCGCACCAGTAATGACAAGTAATTTATGTTGAAAAATGTACATACATTAATTCAGAATGTTGGTAAAATTACTGCAGTCGTTTCAGTAATGTCTCTACGCCCTGCTGACAAAATACCCCATTCAGAAATAATCAATTTACTAAAAACGACGAAAATTAGCTTCAGAATTCTAACATTTACCGGATAAAAATATAGCTTAGTTAGAGAATAAAAATTAGTTTTAGAATGAATTTAACAAATATTGCACTTATAAAATGTATCATAACTTCAAGTTGTCAGCTGGTAACCGCACACACGGTTAATTAAATATTTTTACCGATGGCTTACAGCATGTGAGGCTGCCACACCCAAATGTAGTGTTATTATTATTGTTCAACATTAGACATTGTAGCTATAAAATCTGTCGTCCTGCTATCTAGTATTGTATTCCTGCGTGTATTATTATCCTGCTAGAGGCTGGCAGGCGGCCATGACAATAACTCACTTCATTGCTACCAGCAGGAACTAGGATAGCAGGGCAGCAGGACGCAGGAAATGCGTATCCAGCACTTCCTTGCAGGACCATTCAGATTTGAAACTAGTCGTAGTATCTGGGTTACAAATGGTTGGTTTATAAGAAAAATGACAAAATGAAAGTAATAATTATTCAATAAGCGTTTAAACTCATTAGAGATGAGCCAAAAAATTCGATAGTATACAGGCTGGTTCACAACTTCTTGCATATATTTTAATCGCATAATACTCAACTTACCTACAGATTATAGACCTAAAAAATCTGACGTGGGCACCACATGACTTCCTTGTACGCCTTGTGTGTTCATACTTTTCTTAATAACTAAAATGTAGAATAATATAAAAAATTCTTTTAACTTATTATACTAGTATACTCACATATATATTTTAGTCATATTATTTAAACTGCAGAAGAAGATATAAAGCATATTTTACTATTGTCACTGTCATGTCATAATCATTTAAATTTTACGTAGTAACAAATGTTAAACGGTCATGGAGTACAAGATACCGAAATACTAAATTATAAGTATATACTTTAATTATTCTTAAATGATAGAAGATACAGAAAAATTTATAAAATACCGATTGTAGATAATAATCACATAATCTTTCATTTAAAATAAAAAAAATTGTCTAAAATTAATTATTTATGAAAATATTTTTAAAAAGTACTACTTCCGGTTTATAGATTGAAACCAAAAATAGGAGGTGCACAACTAGATGCTATAACAGTCCTAAATACAAAATTTCAGCTTTCTACGTCTAACCGTATTTGAGTTATGCGACACACATACGTCCGTACGTACGTACGTACGCACGTACGTACAGACGTCACGACGAAACTAGTCATAATGGATTCAGAAAAGGTCAAAACGGATATTTCCGTCAAAATCTGAGAACCGAAATTTTTCGCGATTACAATACTTCCTTACTCCGTACAAGGAAGTAAAAAATTTGTGCAAAATTCGCAATTTTAATTTACATGTTTTTAGTCAACTAATATCACAAAATATTTTTCTATTTGGCGTTCACAAAGTTAATTTTGTGAAACGTAACTGAATGTCGCCAGGGCTCACTTTGTGACACGCAACATTTTTTTTAGAAGGTTGGTATCGGCAGTATTAGATGACATTTACTTCAATTGTCAAACGTCAAACCTCAGAACTGAGAAATTTCAGTATAACGTCTAACTATGTTTTGCTTAATTAATTACTTACATCATCACTCATAATAGTGAACCTGACTGGATTTGAACCTGAGTCGTCAGAACCACAGTCTAACTTGCCTCCAAAATTTTTATTACACTTTTATTAATAATTTTGAACATTATCTGTTAGATAAATACGTTAACCGTTTGTCTATCCTTTGGATAAAAGTGTAGCAATCTTTCTACAATGTTCAATTAGGGTGTGACACCCTCACAGATACCTGCAAGTCTGCATAAAATTTTTATTGAATGTTTCTTTTCTCCTTTTCGTCGTATTTGTGCCCTCATAAAACCCTTGGAGCTTTTCTGGCAATATTTTCACATTTGTAAGTTGCGTATCTGAAGCTTGGCCGGCCCCAGTGCCTTCAGTTCTGTGTCCCGCGCCGATCTGTTACAAAATGCCTGGAATTTGTTCAACGTTAATACAAAGGTTTACGATTTGTTCACATAATGATCACCGTAAATCCAGACCTCCGGGGTGGTTTTATACGCGGCGGAGAAAACAGAAGGAGATCCTGAAGTTGTAATATTTTTGTTTAGTTTATACAAAATCTGATGTGGCTAGCGCAAGACCTCCCGCCATACTTATCTTTATTCTTTTTAAATATTATATGAATATATTAGAAACAAAACAATATCCAAGGTATACTGGATTTTTAATTGAATAATAGTTATTTTTTCAAAATCGGCATGAAAATCGTCATTTCCAGACTAATTTGCGGCATGAAAGTAAGATTTTCATGACTAGGCATGAAAATTTGATTTTCATGCCTAGTCATTTTTACTTTCAACTTTGTTTACTTGTCATGACAACTTTTTCTAAAATTTGTGACAGCTCTGATGATTTGTCACAGCTCTGATGATTTATGCAAACCTAATTTTTTTTATAATTTTAAGCTTAATTGCCGATTTAAAAAAAATAGAATACATCACGCGTCATAAAAATGTCTTTGCTTGACTCGGAGGCTTTGAAGAAATACTCGGACGCTGCGCATCCTCGCATTCTTCAAACGCCTTCTCGTCTGCAATGAAACATTTTCATGACTTGTAATGTAATATACTATTATATTACAAGTGGGATAAGAGCATTATTACAGCAGTTGAATGTGAAGAATTGTTGTCGTGTAATCACATGAATGCTGTAATATGCTTTAGCCCGCATGTGATATAAATTTTTAATGCACGACTGCTTAAAATGATTAAAAATTGATATTTTTAAATTATATATTTTGACAATTGATAGATGTCAGTTTCTATAATTCTGATTTAAAATCAAAGCAACATGGTACATACAATTTGTTTGAAAGCAGGACATCCTGTAAGTTTTATTTTATTTATTTATTTATTTGTAAGTTTATACGTGATAACTATTTATTTATAATTCGTTTATAAATTATTTATTATGGGACAGTAATTCAAAATTGATTTATTCCTAGACTATTTAAAGAATAAATAAGTATACAAGAATATTATAACCCTGCTGCTAGTAGTATCCAAGGCTACGAACGAGTGAAGTACAGTAAAGGCGAGAGGTAATAGACAAAAGCACATCATATTTATGCTGTATTTCTAACGACAAGGGCGATATCGAAGACGGGCATTTCGATGACTCACCCTGTATAGATATTACTACTACTCACAAATATATTGAAGTCATTTTATTTAAACTTTAGAAGAAGATATGAACGATATTTTACTATATTATCACTGTCACTATCAGGTCAATCATTTAAATTTTACGTATTAACAAATATTAGCCTCATATAAGGTACTGTGCGTCATAGCTATAGATATAACAGTTTACTGTGTGTGCGGTTACCAGTCATTAAAACTCACTCAAAGTTGTTAGTGGCCAGTACACATCACAGAAAGATTATTGTAAAGTTTTCTTACTTTACTTATTTGTTTCTTGCCGTTTACCGTCTCATCTTACCGGTTCAACCGAACCGGTAAGCGGTACTGCGGGTCTAGGGTCTATCCTTTATCGATCGGATTCACCTTTACCGGTAACGGTTAACGGTAAATTATGAACCGGGAACGGTGATAAAGAAAGTCATCACCAAATCTCCACTCGCGTTAGCAGGAAAATCTGAAAGCCTGAAACGAGTCGCTGAAAGATTCACGACGACTGAAATAGGGGTAGACGCTGAAATAGAGACACATGAGCCCTGAAAGATACCATTGGTCTTTAAAAACTTTTACAGTAATTGATTTAAAATGTGTCGTATTATTTTGTCTCGTGATTTTTACAAAACTTGGGTGTGACGGCAGCACATATTGTGATGTATGTGCGGTTATCAGCCGTTAACTCATACTTGTTTGTGCAATTACTGTGAATGGGATTATTTTATAAAATGAAAGAAATTTTCAAAACTTATAATAATTTATGTATGTGTGTACAAAAAGTGAAACAATAAGGTACAAGCAAGTTGTTTACGGCCGAGGCGTCTAGCTGAGGTCGGAAATACTTGTGAATATCGTAATGACATTTTTTGTCTAAGATATACCGGGAGTTCCCTGAAACAGGCGCACCTTCCAAAAAATTGTATTTTTAAGTCAATTACATTTATATTATAGGTTTATAAACTACATTCAAAGGCGCATTAAACTACATAAATAATGAATTTTTATTACTTCCTGTTTAGCCGGAAGTGACATCAACTTCCTTATTTTAAATAGAACACCCCGTATTTGATTCTACATCAAATTCTGAATACAACCAATGTATAATAAGCTACATTTTCGTTGTAGATTTCTAAGTAAAATATTAATTAAAATATTACAAACAAATCGAATCATTCCTAGTTAGCTATGAAATAAATGATAGACAACTGATTTTATGAAAGTAAAAATCTGACGTGGACACCACATGACTTCCTTGTACGCCTATTAAACTGTTCTTACTTTTCTTAATAACTAAAATGTAGAATAATATAAAAAATCTGACGTGGCCACACAAGACCTCCCGCCATACCTACTTTATTCTTTTAACTTATTATACAAATATATTAATATATAAGTACTACTACTACTGCTACTATACCCACAAATATTATATTTTAGTCATTTTATTTAAACTGCAGAAGAAGATTATAAAGCATATTTTACTATTGTCACTGTCATGTCATAATCATTTAAATTTTACGTAGTAGTAAGTTACCGAAATACTAAATTATAAATATATACTTTAATTAAATTACAGATACAAAAATATTTATAAAATACCGATTGTAGGTAATAATCACATAATCTTTCATTTAAAATAAAAAAATTTGTCTAAAATTAAATATTTATCGAAATATTTGAAAAAATCTGACGTGCCCATCACACAACCTTCCGCCATATCTAGACTTTAAACAGAAATGTATACGTACAATCTGGTGCCCATTTAAAATATACAAATAAAAATCTAAAATATTCAAACACAGAAATTAGTATCACCTGAATCAAAAGATTCATTCACACGAAAACTCTTCTGTGTTGAAGCAATCCTCCGTTCAGTTACTACATTTAATATCTTACTTAGGACTTATATAGCGCTAGTATGCCAACTTGTCACCCGTCTCACCTGTCAATATTTTTTACGCAGAAACAAAAATCAACCGATCATGGATTACAAGATATCAACGATTTATTTGATAAATTTATTTTTTAAATTTTACTGCAGTTCTTTAATGCTACCAGATAAAGACAATTTTTTTATAACGTAAGTTGCAAATAACTTTTCCTCTTATTATCATTACAAATAAATACTATATTTTTCCAAATTTATATACAATTTTGACAATTAACCTTTTCAATCTTCAAAAAATATCACTTCCGATGAAGATATTTGTACCAAACTCTAGGGAGCTCTTCCAATTTATATACAAATGTTAAATACCAAATATCAAAATTTTCGGGTAATTCGTATTTGAGTTATGCGACTAACAACCCTTGACCACACACACAGACACACACACACACACACATACACACACACATACACACAGACATCATCGTGAAACTATCAAAAATGGGTTGTAAGGACCCTAATTCGTGCTCATCCACTAAAAATTCACCACCCGATTTTTTGCATGATTCCAATACCTTCCTTTACAGGTAAGCGGAAGGTAAAAAGTACTACTTCCGGTTTGTAGATTGAAACCAAAAATAGGAAGTGCACAACTAGATGCTAACAGATAACAGTCCTAAATACAAAATTTCAACTTTCTACGTCTAACCGTATTAGGGTTATGCGACATACATACGTCCGTACGTACATACGTACATACGTACGTACATACGTACGTACGTACAGACGTCACGGCGAAACTAGTCATAATGGATTCAGAAAAGGTCAAAACGGATATTTCCATCAAAATCTGAAATCCGAAATTTTTCGCGATTACAATATTTCCTTATTACTCCGTAGAAGGAAGTAATACTGTTATAAAGAGAGCTTTGAAAAAATATGGTTATGATGACAGAATTGAATAATTTAGACAGTTTTGACAGAATTCAGGATTAATGTTATTTTCTTAGAATTAATTCATTTCGTAAGGTTTATATACTTTTGAAATTGTTATTTATCATTCAATATAAAATAAAAGGTAGGGGCTCCTATGAATTATATATTGAATGCTAAATAACAATTTCAAAAGTACTTTTATAACAATACTATAAAGTGTTAATAATGAATTCCTGCAGAATTCAGGTTCGCAACCTTATTCCCTGTTAAGGAATAATTTCTGACGCCTGCTAATTTAATCGCGAAGTAAGGCGGTACAAAATGACTCGCTCTATCTTCTTCGTACATTTTGCAATTTTCTCTCTGTGGAAAATATTAAAAAGAAACACGTTTAGATAATGTGAATTATGCTAAAAAGCAATTTTCTTCAAGTGTTCAGTATAAAATAAAATAACGACCAAGGATGAAATTCTAAAAGAATAATGCAATTCAAAGCATTATAATCTAATTCCGTCGTAAAGTAAGAAGTACAAGTTTATACAACTTGGGTGGGGCACCCTCACATTCATGAGTCATCAATATTGATATACAGAAATACATACGTTCAGAATATATTACCTACGAATTGAAAAGAATTTTTCAGAAATCCGATAATTAAGAGTACCTATACAGGTTTCCCAAAAGTTTTCAACGAGTGAAAAAAAATTGAAAATTTGGAGATCACTAAAGAGTCATAAAAACTACATTCTTAGATACAGACCGGTAGCTCATGACAGGTGATGGTCTCCGATTTCATACAACATGTCTTTTGGAAGATAGAACATAGGAAACGGATATTAAACCCGTGCAAGCTTTCCGTTCATATGGAAAATTGCATTTCCACTTGCAAAAAAATATTAATTAAAATTAAGTGATATAAAAATATACTGTGTCTTTTGAAGTGCAATTTGTTTTACGAATTAAAAAAAAAAGTTTCGCAATCAGTAGGTACTGTCCGTGCAGCCAAAGTTGGCCCCCGTAAGGGAGAGAAAGAATGTGCTTATGTTCTACACAGAGCTGAGTCAAAGTTCGCCAACTTATTACTCGCCTGAACGCTACTAAGCCATTAAAAAAACCGAGCTGGACGACTTCTTTATACACTATTTCAAGGGTATGCTGATAATCAGTGTTGTGACTTATCTAGATAATTTTATCTAGATAAATTTATCTATATAATTTTTTTGTTATTTATCTATTATGTTATCTAGATAAAATTACAAATTATCTTTATCTATTTTTTAAATACTTGGTATCATCTAGATAATAATTTTTGTAAAATTAGAACCTTTTTTTCATTTGTAATTTTAATCGAAAGCATACGACCTTCGACTATATAAAGGTATATAAATAATTAGATCTCTCTTTCGACCATATATAGGTATAGACATATAACACTCAATGCTGTAGTATACAATGTTGTGATGGCAAGAAGTACGATAGCGGGGAGCAGCAGCTATAGGAGGTGAGGACACGATTGCTGACTTCTGGTTTGTTGTCATGGAACAGAGAATGAAAACAGGCAAACTGCAACACTTCAAGGTGTCTGCAGGTTATACTCCTCTTCACACCGCTTGCTAGTTCTTTGCTTCACAACAAAGGCTTGCGTTGTTTGTCTATTCCTATATATGGTCGAAGCATACAACGCACAAGCTTGCAACATTCCCGGATTTCCGCTTATACTTTAGAACATGTCGTTTATATTTTGTATATCTATGCATTATCTAATAATTATCTACACCTTTTCCAAGTGTAATTCAGAGAGCGTCAATTGTAATTCAGATTAGTCAAGTGTAATTCAGAAACCGTCATTTGTAATTCAGATTAGTCAATTGTAATTCATAAAGTATCAATTGAAATTCAGATTAGTCAAGTGTAATTTAGAAAACGTCATTTGTAATTCAGATTAGTCAATTGTAATTCAGAAAGAATCAATTATAATTTAGAAACTATCAATTGTAATTTAGAAAGCGTCAATCGTAATTCAGAAATCGTCATTTGTAATTCAGATTATTCAAATGCAATTCAGAAAGTATCAATTGAAATTCAGATTAGTGAAATGTAATTCAGAAAGTATCAATAATTGTAATTCAGAAATCATTATTATTTATATTTCAAATTAAATAAAAAATGTAATTACCCGATATTGTTACCATAATTATATAGATTAAGAAAGTATTTGAAAAGTACTTATAATTTGTACTATATTTATAAATGATGCGCGTTTTCAGTTTATCTTATTCTGAACTAAGAAGCTAATACAGCTTGCGTTATATACAGGGAGTCCCAAAAAATGTATACACACTTGAATTTGCTGCAGAAAAATGTCATGCCAAGTATTCGTGAGCAGTTTTAGGATGAAGAGGACTATTATTTTCAGCAAGATGGAGCACCTCCCCACTATCATCGTGATGTAAGAGCTTATCTCCATGAAAATCAGCCGAACAGATGGATTGCCCGAAGAGGTACCATCTAATGGTCCCCGCGCTCTCCAGACCTCACGCCATTGGATTTTTTTTGTAGGGAGTCATCAAAGGTTTATCTGTCAAAATCGGCAACAATCGATAAATTGAAGGCGGAAATTGATAGAGAATGCAACGAAATTCATAATGAAATAATGCGTCACGTTTGTGATTCCATTGCTTCGCGTTATCAGCAATGTTTGGGCAACAATTTGAACATTTGTGTTGACTAAAAAAATTATACATCCGTCTTCTTAAATTTGTACTTTTAATTTTTAATACATCACACTGTTTTTATAATCACGCAAAGTGTGTATACATTTTTTGGGACACTATGTATAATATATAACGACTAACACTTAATTTCGTCGTAAAATGTAATAATTTAAAAAGATCAGTTCTCATTCAAAAATATTGTTTATTAAAACCTTCTTATTCATGGTCGAAGATTAAAACAATGAATAACACAGGAAATTGCTTAGGACTTAAGTAGATTACACCTTTTCCAGTTGTAATTCAGAGAGCATCAATTTCAATTCAGAATACATAAATTTTAATTCAGATTAATCAATTGTAAATCAGATTAGTCAAAAATATAGTTTTCTTAGAACTTATTAAATAACCTACAAAGAAAAACGTCTTAGGCCTAAGGTAAGAAAGAAATGATGGAAAATAACAGCAAAATATAAAAATAATGTAATTAACGTCCAACTGGCATATCGTTCATTGCTAAAGCGTTAGCATGATGAGTTGTAGTGTGCTGTACTGCACGAGCGCAATCTCCTCCAACTACAGTGTTTTTTGCTTCATCAATTATACGTTCTAAATAAATGAGTCTTTGCTCTATAACACCAGGAGCTGCAACGTCGGGAACTCTAATATGGTTCTTGGCGTATGTTTTTACTTTTGACCAAATTATTTCAATTGGATTTAGCATCGGAGAATACGGTCCTAATCGCAATAAAGTTGCTGTTGTCTCACCAATCGCTCTCTCTAATTGGGAATGACAAGGTGCGTTGTCTGCAACTATGACTAAATCTCCCAGTTGGTTTCCCATTTCTTGCCATTGTTGCATTAATGTTACAACCCATGCATTTGCAAGCTGAGCGGTAAAAGATCCTCTTCGGCGATCCATGGCTACAACGCCAGCTGCTGAAATTGCACCAATTAAGTGAACATTTGGGCCTCTTGCTGCAGGAAGATGTTGAATTGCCCTGTCACCCGTTCTAGCACGGCCTCTTGTTCTACGACAAAACAAATTGAAATTCGTTTCGTCCAACCAAACAATTTGTTTTCCCTGCTGCACATAATTATTTAGTTCCCGAACGTATATTGCTCGCTTCCTTTTATTGTCTCCAGAATTCATAGTTACTGGCTCATTATGTACCTTTTTTATTGTAAACAGTCTACCTTCTAAGTAATTTCCAATTGTTGAAATAGATATCACTTTTTGAAAATTATGTAAAATTTTTTGTTTTATATTTTTAAGGGTACAACAACAATCTTCTTCGACCCATGCTAGCATAGTATTGACTTGCTCGTCACTTAAAACTTTAGGCTTTGCGCCTCCTTTTGGCAACATGATATTACGCCCAGATCGCACCCAGTGATACGCAGTTTTATAATTTATATTCAAAGTGGCAGCTAAATTTACCCAGTCTTCTCCTCTGTTGGCACAAGCTACAATTCTTTCCCGATCTTGATTGTTATGTACGTGGTATCGTTTCCTATCTATATTCTCTGAGCCCATCAGAGGAGTCCGGCAAATCGGACAAGCAGCATCCGGAATAATCTCCAAAGGTGCTATGCATTTTGAATGTACTAAATGCCTGCATGGTTGTAATCTAACTACTCCATTCCGAGTCATAGGTACTTGGCAAATAGCGCAATAGTCCTTTAATTCCATTTAAGATATTTATTTGTATAATTCGTTGTTTACTAAGCACGTGTAACTGACAGTTTTATTAACATAATATTTTTGTTTTTATTTTATGAAAATGTATGTTATCAGTGATAGCATGATTTAAATTGAATTACAATTGACGCTTTCTAAATTACAATTGACAGTTTCTAAATTACAATTGATCCTTTCTGAATTACAAATGACTAAACTGAATTACAACTGACGGTTTCTGAATTTCAATTGATTAATCTGAACTACAACTGACACATTCTGAATTACATTTGACTAATCTGAATTTCAATTGATACTTTCTGAATTTCAATTGACTAATCTGTATTACAAATGACGCATTCTGAAATACAATAGACATTTTCTGAATTACACTTGGAAAAGGTGTAGATAATAATGATTTATCTGTTATCTATTATCTGCATAATTTCTTTAATGATTATCTATTATTATTAAGTTAATTCGATCATTTTCTATTAAAACACTGCTGATAATCAATCCGCTCGATTAATATTGTTTACTTAATCTCTGGTCATCTCTTATTTCGCGTACTGTAGGTCACTCTCCTAGTTCCACCATCCACCACCGCGCGCTGCAGTGCTCCCCACTCTGTCCCCACTCTCCCCTACTTCGGCAGGTGTTTACCAGCGTTGCTTGCGAGTGTCGCTGGTCACTGCTCGGTCGGCGAGGATCGTGTTCGCGTCTGTGTTACGTCACAGACTCGCCTCGTCTCACGTGTCCGGTGACCACAGTGACGTCAGTGCCTGTAGATTCCAGTAGAGTATGTGTGGACAGTGCCACAAGAGGATGGTATACTTCTTGCAAGGTGGTGGTGAAAGTAAGTGGTTCAATATGAGGTGGTTTTTATGTTTGTGTCAAAAAGCGTTTATTGTTTTGTTAAACGTAAAAATAACTACTATTTATTTATGTATTTATTAAATACTGTCCAACAGCCAAAAAGCCCAATAAGAGGACAGGAAAGCAGTACACGAAATAAATACAAAGAGATACAAAAATATTACAAATTAACAAGATGTTATGTTTGAGGGGAAAAATAATTTTGGCAACTTAATTTGTAAAAAGAGGGTCTTCGCACGCCACTGTACAGTTTTTATTTATAAGTGAATTAACTTCAAATTTTAATATGTTGTCAACAAAGCTTGGATCTGCGAAATAACCGATCGAATTTATTTAATTCGTTTTAATATAGTAGATATTTGTGTTCAAAAATAACTAAAATTTACATATTTCGATATGAAAGCAAAATTTTAAAATTCTGCGTCTTGCATTTTGTAGTTTTTTATCTTCAACTATATCTTTAGATTGTTATATTTAACAAAACAATAAACGCTGTGGAGTGGCGCGCAAAATCCATGTTTTTGACTTGTAAATTATAGTATCTATTTTTTAATATGCTTTGGATTTACTCTCAATTATAGAATGGTAGATGTTATTATAGACGAATCCAACCACTTCGACCGATTCGTTTTGATGCAGTCTGAATCTCAATCCGTGCGACGGCTTTTAAAATTCAATTTTTTTGTTTATCTTATTAAATTACCTACCTAATCTGTTTACTTATACTGAAATAAAATTACAGGAATGAATCCATTAAAAAGTATATTTCCAAATGACATTTCAACAGCAAACAAAACGTGACAGATCGATTTGACATTTCAAAGTGTTGAGAGATCACAAACATAAAAACCATCTTAGAATTTTCTTACTCCTCCTCCTAGTTTAGTTAAGAATAGAGTTATTGTTATTGTTTTTTGTATTATGAAAGGTCGTTATTCGTATACCAAGTTCATATAGCAATAATATAACATAAATGTCATACTTTCAGCTATCGAATTTTTATGTAAGATTATTTACTAAAATTTAAACACGTATTTCAAGTTATTTTTGTAATCTGTAATGTAATAATAATTATATTATTCATGTAAATACATGATCGGTTTGACAATTCTCTATTCTTAACTGGAATAAATTATACAGGGTGATTAATAAGTTCGTGAATATATTTTAATTCTATATTTTGATTTCCAGATTTTTTAATTAAACTATTTAAGTAATTCTTGCCTCTTCATAATTAATATTTAATTTTTTTAGCGAAATATCTATTCTGCAGTCTTCAATCCATCGATACCAAAAATGTGTTCTTTTCGAAAACTCTTTTTAAAATTAAACTAAAAAAAATTGTTTCTGTTCCACTGTACAAAGCAATATGTTCACGAATTTGTGTATCACTCTGTATACTATTTTATAACAGATGTAACTAATTATCCTATAATTTGCATGCGACAGCGTTTTATGTTTACAACAAGTATTTAACAGTAGTAATTAATGTTTGTGTAAAACGATAATAATTACTAATTATTTACTGTTAAAAACATGATGTATTCAACGCCGAATATTTTGTAGAATAAGAATCTGAAAATGCAAAATTTCTTTAACCACTTCTAATTAAAAATATTGTTTAATATATAGGTATATAACGCGAAACCAGCCCGAAACTCGTACTTTGCCGCATCCTAGCTATGCAATTTTAAGTTGAAAATACTGTAAAAGTGTTTTTGTACTCATCACCTAGGAAATGACATATTAAACACGCAATTGACAATCGGAAATGTCAATTTCCCAGTGCAGTCAATCAGGAAAAATGCAGAAAACACTGGCTTTTCTAGACATTTCAGAGTAAAATCATCTTAAAAATAATAAAATTTAGTTTACAAAGTGTTACTTCCGGGAATTAAAATTAGTGAAGATCACCGAAAACCGCCAATATTTAAAAATAAAACTTGTGTGCAGCGCGCCATCTGTCGGTAGTAGTGAGTACAAAAAGCATCGTAACCTCAAATTTAATGACAAGACTACAACTACAACTTGAATATATTTGATTATAGTTTTATTCGTTACAAAAAACATTGTACAAACCTCTTGCGGGAAGACCCATCCCAGCATTCGCGTAAATGAAACCCTCGCTCCGCTCGTGTTTCAAAAAAACCGCTCATGTGGGATGAAAATCTTCCCGCATTTGGTTCGTAAATAACTATTTCGTTCCGAGTAAACTGTCAGTTTATTTTTGACATCAAGATAATGCTTTTATAAACATTTAATAGAGAAAGGATCTACAGATGTGCTTTTAAAATTTTTATCTACAACAATAGAATAATGTATTCATTATATACGTGAAAGTAGTATAATAAACCCCTCCATAAGGACACATTATGAAATAATGAATTCATTATTTCACACTGTTAAATAATGAGTACTTTATTCTCTCGAACTGTCAAACTGCCATCACATCTGTTTTAATATTAGTGTTACATCAAGTTATAATTTTATGACGTTGTAAGCAGAAACAGTAAAAATAATAAAAATTTGTAAAACGCTGTATATGACCAGCCCATAATAGTTCTAAATTACTCGGATAAATTGTTATCACACCAAAGTTTGAGGTTAGGTTAATATCAATACAAATTTCTAGTAAGAAAATGTTTTATTTAAAAAGTTGTAGATAAAACGTCGTATTTGACTCGAATATAATGGCTATAATTAACTCGGATGATTTATACACTCGCCCTCGGCTCGTGAACAAACTTTCATCCTCATTAATTATAGTCTACATTATTTACTCGTTAAATAATATACTATTAAAAATTTCTACCATGATATATAACCGTGTAAAGTTTGCATAAATTGGAAATTGTGTACAATTTCTTTATTACAATTTTAAAAAGGCACAAGTGTAGATTGACGGTGAAGAAAATATTTTATAAAAGACAACATAATTTGCTGCATTGTTCACAGTTACCTGTGGGGTGCCACAGTCTATTCAGGTGTAAATTTGTAGTAAATTATAAAACAGATGTAAACACAGGAACCGCGTCTCGATATACTGTGTAGTTTTGGTGTTATCCCGATTTTTCACTTTTCCAGTTTGCAACTTTGAGGCTGCGATTCCCAAAAACTAAGCCCGATATCGAACCGCGGTTTGCGGCATTGTGTTCCTCGCACATTCATTGACTTATAATAAAATTATTAGAATTTTGAAAAATTTGAATATTTTCGGCTTCCCAAAAATTGCCCACCGTCAATATATCGAAAATGGTTCAAGACCCGGCCTTGATTTTGTCACCATTGAATTCCTCGCGCCGAATTACATGGGTATACAAATTTTTAGCGAAAAATTCGGACTGGTACATTTTTTATGAAGGATTTTTGAAATCTGACATTTTCTTAAAAATTCGATTTTTGAAAATCCTTCATAAAAATTAGAGCCCATACGTTTACCATTTTCGAGAAATTTTTAATATTTCGAAAATTTTAAAAATATTATTTAAGTCAATTAAAATGCCGCAATCAGTAGTCGTCGGGCTTAGTCACTGAAAATTATTAAAAATCGAGATAACTCGGAAACTAACGATATAACAAAAAGCGGACTACGACATTGCATTTTTTGAGACTTAGTTCATCTAGAACTAATTCATTTTACTGAAATTCATAACAAAATTTCGAAAAAATACCATTTACATTCACAGATGAAATTTGAATCATTGTAACTTTCTCCTATTATACGATGCTTCAAGATTTACAACCATCATGATGGGGTTAATACAATAATACCAACAAAAGTTGGAAATCCCTAAATACTAAATATATCTTGACATTCTTACCACGTTTATTTTGGGCCGAAGTCACGTATTGTTCAACTGACCTGGTGTTGAAGTTTTTTTCTTTAATATTCTGAACATGACCTAAATTGACTCATAAATAAATGGCTAAAATTGCCACAACACAAAAGAAAAAGGTTTCGTTTCAGAAATTATGCTACAAACATCTTACTCCCTCCAACTTGGGTGTGGCAGCCTCACATATTGTGAGTTCGAGTTCTTTAATGAGCTTTATTCAACCAGTGGTACCAACTTTATAAACTGAACATTTTACCTCTCGTCTCATATTCTATAATGTAATGTAATTTTCGAGTTTTTGATGGATAAGCACGTTTCAGGGTGTCTACAATACGAATCTACTATTTTCACGATGATGTCTGTGTGTGTGCGTATGGACGTATGTGACGATTTTTCGTTCACGATAACTTAAAAAGTCTCAAACCTTTAATAACCAAATTTCATATTTAAAGTTTTAAACAGGAAGTAGTACTTTTTGATACTTGATATAGTTTTCCTTAAATAAATTGGTACATTATTTGTTTATGACTATTTTTGCAATTAAAACTAAAAGAAAATATAATTATTTATGAGCACAGTTAAGTTTAAATACAATTTGCTGAGTCTGGTAGTATTTAACAATAAAATAAAGTGCAACTAATATTCTACTTTTTTGAAATTCCAGTATCTTGTCCATGATCATATGAAATTTGTTTCTATATAATATTTGAATGATTGTGACAGTGACAGTACAGTTGAAATCTTTTGCTTGCATCTTGGTTTTCATTATCGTTTACATATTACATGAACATGAAACTATTAAAATGTAAGTAAAAGTATTTATTAGATTAATAGATTAAGCAGAATTTTGCGAGAGGTCGTGTGCTGACCACATCAGATTTTTTTGATTATTATTTCGTAAAAGTAATATAAACTTTCTCTTCAATAAGCTATTCCAACTGTTTGAAGATTTCTGTTATATGGAAGGACAACTGCCGAAAAATAAAGTTCTCCCTGTTTACGCCCTAGTGAAGTAAAGGGTCTCCAAACTTTGGTTATATGTAGTTGACAGGATAATTCCACTTTCACAAAACTTTCCGCAGTTGACACGACAGAAATTTGGTTTTTTATGAGCAACGAAAATTGGGAAAATTACACAAGTTGACTAAGAAAATAACGAAGAGGATAAATTGTTTGTTTGTTGTTTATCTAGATGATTACTTTAATGACATAGAAAAACTTTATCGTTTAGCCCTGTTCACATACGGATTCTTTGACGATTCTTTCATGCTCTGAATCCTGAGACAAAGGGTGAGAATCGCCTGCCAAATACCGGCGCCGCTAAATTGAATCTTCTGTGAGTCTTGAAAAAGAAGAATTTATAATTCATTGTAACTTCAACACAGGTAATTTTTTTGCTCTGCCCGCAAAAGAGTTATTAAATTGACCAATAACAGCTGATTGTTAAAATTAAAAATAATAATTAAATTATTACAGAAACAAATCGAATATAATTAGCTATGATAAATCATAGAAGATATTTGTACTAAAATCTAAGGAGCTCTTCCAATTTATATGCAAATGTTAAATACCAAATATCAAAATTTTTGGGTAATTCGTATTTGAGTTATTCGATTGACAGAAATCTGGCCCCGACCACATACACACACATACATACTGACATAATCGTGAAAATATTAAAAATGAGTTGTAAGGAGCCTAATTCTTGATTCCAATACTTACAGGTATGGCGGAAGGTAAAAAGTAGCTTATTATACATGATTGTATTTTATGTAAGTAGAATCAAAATCTTAAAAAAATATATGCATTAAAAATAAGGAAGTTGATGTCACTTCCGGCTAAACAGGAAGTAATAAAATTCGTGATTTATGTAGAATGTAGTTTATAAACCTATAATATAAATGTAATTGACTTAAAAATACATTTTTCTTGGGGGAGTATAGAAGATAATGTTACTAAGGGCGGACAGTAGCAATCGCTAGGATATTAATAGGATGTTAATAGGCAAGCAAGTAACAAGCGTGATGTTCAAATTCTTGAAATGTTGTGGAGATTTTATGTTGCCAAGTGGAAGTTATGAAAATGCGCGATCAATATTATGAAGTATCAAATAAAATAATCGCCCCTTAAGAGGTTTTAAGATAACCACAGGCACTGAAGACTGAACTCGACAGATAATTTCACGGAGTCGTGATGACCTACATTCCATGTCATCGATATCTTAATACAAGGCGGTGAGCTACAAAATCTTCACAAAAACCAAGATCAACTTGTAAACTGAGAACACACTTTAACTGCTTCAGAATTTCAACAAGAAACTTAACATTGAGTAACAAATAAGAAGCTTTTATAAGTGCACTAAATACTTGAACGTTTGTTAATAGTTCATAAATAATTCACTACAAATAATGAAAGAAAATATACAAAATAGATAAGAAATATGGATTAAGGCGCTACACTTGTGAAAAAGGGACCTTGCTATATTTAGTGTTGCCGCGAGAGTCGTGACTAGTCTCGGTCTCGTATCGTCTCGTCGAGAAAATCGAGACGAGACCATGAGGCAAGTCTCGACTACAAATTCGAACCGAGACGAGACCAGTATCAAGTCTCGCCGAGAGTCTCGTCGAGACTCTCGAGTCTCGTCTTATATAATTGATTAGTAACTATTTGCTTAAAATTAAAATTAACAAAAATATGCTTTTGTTAATATGATAGGATTAAACAATTATTATAAAAAAATTTCATACCTCTTGTCCGTGACGTATTTTTAGATGCTAAAATAAATAAATACCACAGAACCTAAGTTGATTCGAGATTTTCGAGAATCTCGACTCCATGTCGAGATTAGTCGAGAAATTTCGGGACGAGACGAGAGTGACTTTTTATTAGTTTTGGAAATTCCGAGTCGAGACGAGAGTCGGTTGCACTCTCGACTACTCTCGACAAACGGTATCACTAGCTATATTACAAACTGAGCTCTTGTTACTACACCTACACTGTTCATATTTTTACTAATATAATAAAAGAAATATTGTTTGTTTGCATTGAATAGGTTCCGAAACTACTGGACCGATTTGAAAAATTCTTTCACCGTTGGAAAGCTACACTATCCCCGGGTGACATGGGCTATATTATATTTTCAAAAAAAATTCAAAATTGTTTCTTCTTATGACGAAAATGTACAGTGATTTGTCACTTAATTGAACAAAATAACAAACAGATTAGATAACCAGACATTTAATTAAACTACTATGTATTAGTTGTTGAATAGGAATTTCGAATTCAGTTGGTCTAGGTGTTTTGAAACAGACAGTTGTGGATTGTTGGTAATAGTATTATTTAACGAGCACTATGAACAGCTATTTTATTTTGCGTTTTTTTCAAGAATTAACATTGAAATATGATTAACAGAGGTCTCATAATGTGCAGTTTTTATTTTAAACAAGTTTTGTGTTTAAAACTTTCATCTCAAATCAATAGGTAGATAACTACACTTTATTTTTTTAAATAAAATTTATTTTCCTATAACAAATGTCAAGTAGACACCCGGTATATGTTTATTATAATACTTTTTATTAAAAAACTATGGAAATATTTCTTCTAAGAAAGGTAAAATTATTTCTTAAAGGTTTGCATGTCAACAAAATTAGACATAGATTTCTTCGTATTTATGTCATTATTTTTATCGTTAAAAGTTGAATGAACGTACTCTGGTACGTTTTATGTTGTATACTTTACCACAATAATTAACAAATAACAGCAATTTACCTCAACAGTTAAACAGCATAAAACTTTTACAAGAACATATGTCCGGCTCCGGTGTTTAAATATATCGTAAAAATTTTGTTTACATATTGCACCATATTTTTAAATAGTATTAGTAGTTATTCTGATTCATAATTTCAAGAATATTGAATATTGAACTATTCCAAAAATATATACAGGTGTTCGAAACAGTTGTAAAAAGTTGCAGGTAGAACGATTTTTTGTATAATTAAAAATAATAAAATGAAATTAATGCAACACCGCAGAAGATGCAAATCTAGAAAATTTATAAGATCCATTAACAGGAAAATTCAAATCTATAATACGAGCCCCGTCAACTATATCTTCAGACACTTTGTGTTTTTGTATTTAGTCTTATTACATACAACATATTATTTTTTAATAATGTCCGCAACATTAGAGACGGGTTATGCAAGATATTTTGCTGTTTTTCTACCACTAGTACCAGATAAATTTATAAGATATTAGATATTTTATAATCAAATTACGGATTTCAAGATAATTGACAAATATTCGAAAATCAACTAAATTGATCACTAAAAACGTTTATTTTGTTTTAATCAATAGGTATATGCTAATATCTGCAAGAAACTATTGTTTTAACTTAGTGCCTCAGGAAATAATTTTCAAGCAATTTGAGTACTTTTTTAAAATGAATATATACCCTGTTTTGTATTAACTTTTTTCATAATAAATATAACTAAAAGCAAGCTAATTAGTTATTGTATTCAAAATTATGTAGCAATTTTTTCAGACTCAATTAGTTTTTCACAAATAGGCGTAATTGAATAAAAAAATAATTGTCCGAACCTATAGTGGGGGGGGGGGGAGTATCGTATTAGATTTGGTGTAAATGCAAACAAAATATTCAATTCTAGACGAGTTATAGTCAATACTGAATATGTGGGACTCAAGAACGGTATTGGGTTGCTCATTTAGTTCAGTTCTGCCTAATTTATGAAGTTTTCTAGATTTGTATTTTCCTGTGTGTCCATCTTCTTATATTTGTATTTATGCCGAGTTTAAAATTGTAGATTTGCATTGTCCTGTGAAAGAATCTTTTAATGCAGGTATTTATTTTCTAGATTTAAATATTCTTGTTCCTGTGAGGCTGTCACACCCAAATTGAGTGAAATATATTTCTGCGTGTATTTATTTACAAAATCTGATATGGCCCGCACACAACCTTCCGCCATATCTAGACTTATAAACATACATGTATACGTATAATGTTAAATACCAAATATCAAAATTTTTGGTTAATTCGTATTTGAGTTATCCGACTTACACCCCGGCCTTGACCCCATTCATACACACACATGCATACAGACATCATCGTGAAATTATCAAAAACGATTTGTAAGGAGCCTAATTCGTGCTCATTTTTAGCATGATTCCAATACCTTCCTTTACAGGTATAGCGGAAGGTAAAAATGTAGCATTTGTTAATCATTAAAATGACTTAAATTAATGTTGTATCTTAATAAAATGTCATGAAGGTCTTAAATTCTCTACAAACCAATAAACTACGTCCACATAGCCGGAAATAGAACTACAGTCCGTATTTTTGCGATTTTTCATTGCGCCACTACGTCTCGTATAAATCTTATAAAATGTGGTCTATTCGTTCAATATCGCGCGCCGTTACTAAAAAACGTCCTGACAAAAATAAAATATGAGCTTGTTACTCTTGTTAGCCGGAAGAGGCGCTACAATCGGCCACTGGCCACAAGAAACATTTCAAAATTTAATGTTTAAAATATTTATTAATTCCTCTTGGAAAAGTGGCGTTATTTTTGGTTGATCTCTGCTGAAATTTGTTGGTGTGTATTTTGATTCCCAGATTTGCATTTATAATTCTGGGAACGTGAAATTAATTATTAACAGTACTCAGTTTCGCAGAATTTGAAATTTGTCCGTTTCAGCGAATTGTAATGTACATGTTTAGCACATTTACGTTTAATTTGAGAGCATCATTTATTATTTACCTTTGCTGAGCTGCACAAATTAAAATTACTGCAAACAAACATGAAATTAAAAACAGAACTCTCTGGAAATCAAATAATTTATCACAATTTTGAAATAAAACATTTACTGTTAACATCGTCAGTCCTCTATTAATTTCATGAATTGAAATTGAAATGAAAAAAATCTGACGTGGCCATCACTAGACCTCCCGCCTTGACACTGTAATATGTGAATTTGGATTTGGTTAGGCTACTTTTTGTAATTTTTGTTATACTCGTAGTTCTTCAAG